>CM053269.1:93710567-93725750 GCA_028583415.1 Protea cynaroides
GTGGATCCCGTCGACGATTATGATCGTATGTACATGGACGTCGACGCGATACCCCCCGCCTTCACCTACACATGCGGCTGGAGTTGGTACTCGCATGCGGCGATCTTGCACTGAGACTGGTCCTTCTCATGAGGCTGGTCCTTCGCATCCGTCTTCTGATACGATGGAGATGTTGCGCGAGATCAGAGAGACTCAGCGCAAATCGGACCTGAAGATGGAGGAGTTGCTAGATGCTAAGCGTATGAGAGTGGATGAGTTGTTGGCTGCTCAGCGCACGTCTGACGCGTGGATAGGTGAGCTCATGGAGATCCAGCGTGCGACTGACACGAGAGTAGCCGATCTCACGGCTAGTCTCCGAACGACCCGCACTCGGATATCCCTGGTTGACTAGAGTCTATGCCGAGGACTACGACGAGAGATCGTGAGGCTCCACCTCCTCCTTCGCCTCCCGCTTTCGATTGTACTTTTTGTTTTTCCCGTATTTCGGTAGTAATCGTCCGGGTTGTGGACGTACTCCGCTTTAGATATATATTTACACTTTGTTTCGCTCTCATTGTATGTCAACTTGTTTCTCCTTTTTAATAGATGTATTATTCTCTTTTTAAATTCGGTCTCAACATCACTTGTGCTTATAATGTGTTAATATTACTATTTTTATTTTATCCTATCTCGAGTTCACTATTCTTTGTGAATGTATGATAGTTCAGCGGGCAAGGCCTGAGATGCTCTGATACCAAGTTGTCACACCCCAATTCCGTACATTTCAGAATGGTGTGATGAACCGCTAAATAACCAACGGTTTAACCAGGATCTCAAATAGGCTATCCCCGCGTTACCTGAACCTTCATATACTCACCGTCATAATCAGAGTAAATACACAATAGCGGAAGTCTTATAAATAAATGAACTGAGAACTAAAATGATATCCATAAATAATAGCAAATTATTCGGTGTTTAACTGAGACATAAATATTTAAGTACCAAATACATGTCTTATAAATCCAATAAAGAAACCTATAAAAATATCTAGTCAAATACATACGAGTTGCACTCGCAAGAGGAGTCGTGTGTATCATCTTCAGCTCCAGCGTCCATTGCTGCTACCGTCTCGTACGTAGAAGCATTCATGTAATCTTCAACTGTGTAACCTAACCTACATCATCAACTAAAAATATTCGATGTCGAGGGGTGAGCACACAACACGGCTCAGTGAGTAGCTAAAACAATGCAACATTTCATATGCATGCACATTCATTTATCTCTTTGGTCTGGTTTATAGTTTGCATTGTGCAATAGAAAGGTTGGGTGGTCAAAGGTTAACGTTTATTGACACCGCCTCTATACACAGGGTGTGGAAGCCCGCCCGAAGGTTAACGTTTATCGTCGTCCCCATCCACCCTACCATAACATTATACAACAAAGGTTAACGTTTATTGCTATATAATGCTATACCAACACGTAAGCCCATGTTAGCGAGGGCTTGCAAACTGGGCTCGCTACTAACCAATCCTAATGCCAAACAGTGTATCCAAGGCCTCACCCCAGCATCCCTCAGAATGTCCATTGAGATAGAGCTAAGGCCCCCCGGTAGAGTCAGAGACTACAAGGACCGAGACCACCTCCCCTGATACCCTACGACACAATAGTTCTGCTAAGGTAATGGCGATACGACGATGTCAATGCACAAGACTTGTGTCACACCCCAATTCTACACCAACCAGAATGGTGTGATGAACCGTTAAGTAACCAACGGTTCAACCAGGATCTCGGATAGGCTATCCCTGTTTGACCCAAACTTCCACACATCCATAATCATAATCTGAGTAATACACAATAGCGGAAAATTTATAAATAAATGAACTGAGAACTAAGATGATACCATTAATTAAATAGTAAATTATTATGTTTTCAACTGAGACATACTTATGTAAATATCAAGTACATGTCTTTATAAATTTAAAGAAACTATAAAAAATATCTAATCAAATACGCACGAGTTGCACTAGCAAGAAGGGTCGTGTGTATCGTCTTCAGCTCTAGCTTCCATTGCTGCTATATTCCCGTACCCAGACGCGTTCATATAATCTTCGACTATGTAACCTGCATCATCAACTAAAAATATTCGACGTCGAGGGGTGAGCACACAACACGGCTCAGTGAGTAGCCAAAACAATTCAACAATACATATGCATGCAATCAATTCATATCTTTGGTCTGGTTTATAGTTTGCAATGAGCAATAGAAAGGTTGGGTGGTCAAAGGTTAACGTTTATTGACACCGCCTCTATACACAGGGTGTGGAAGCCCGTCCGAAGGTTAACGTTTATCGTCGTCCCCAACCACCCTACCATAACATTATACAACAAAGATTAACGTTTATTGTTATATAATGCTATACCAACACGTAAGCCCCTGTTAGCGAGGGCTTGCAAACTGGGCTCGCTACTAACCAATCCTAATGCCAAACTGTGTATCCAAGGCCTCACCCCAGCATCCCTCAGAATTGCCCATAGAGATAGAGCTAAGGTCCCCCGGTAGAGTCAGAGACTACAAGGACCGAGACCACCTCCCCTGATACTCTACGACATAATAGTTCCGCTAAGGTAATGGCGATACGACGATGTCAATGCACAAGACTTGAGTTAGAGATAGAGCTAAAGTGCTGAGACCCACCAAAGGTTAACGTTTATTGACGTTCTCATCACACCTCCCCTGAAACTCGCTCGCATCAAGTACATCAACCACACACATACAAGCACATGCCTATTCCTATCATCATCATCGTCATCATGTTATAAACAATAAAGTAAATATGCATGAACAAGTAATAGAAATATTGGATGGCATGTTGTATGCACATTACAAATATATTTGCATAGAATCAAACATGGCATAGGACTCAAGTATTAGAAAACAGTTTATTATTAACCGATTTAGTTTGGAGTTAAGGTTCTTCACCTTAGCTTGCTAATAGATACTTTTCCAAGCTTTAGAATCACCTTTATAATGTTATTATATTGCTAGAAAACCTAACAAAGTCGATAAAACTTAATTAGAATTAATTCTAGAATTAAAAACCATTCTGTCAACTGAGGGTCGATGCTAGGGCCGATGCTAGGGTCGATGGGTCTATCGACCCTCCCTCCATTCTGGACTTCCCGAATGCTGAGGGTCGATGGTCAGAAACACCTAGGGTCGGATGGCCTATCGACCCTTGGTGCGACCCTTGGTGCACTCTGATCCAATTTCCACTTTTTAATCCATTCTTCAAGTCTGGGGTCCTATGGCTTGCTTCTACATTCCATTCAACACTCATTCCATGGTTTGAAACCATGAACCATCCCCTAGATGGCTTTCATGCATTCTCCTAGGGTTTTCCATGAAAACCTAACCATGGATCGATGGTTTGGGTTTCTCCGAGATCATACTCTCAACAATTACTAACCTAAGGTCTGTAGAAACTCATGAAATTAGTACCCATACGTGAGAAGATTACTTTTCCTCTGAAATTCTTCTCCTTTTTGCTAGGTTATCTTCCTTGCTTCTCCTCTTCTTCCTTTCCTTCTCCTCTCTTTCTCTCAATTCAATTAGGGTTATGAAAGGAGTGAAAGTGGCTTAGGGACGTCCCTTAAATAGGCTAGAAACATCCTAAAATAAGTCCCTTTGAAATTAGGAAGGAATCCAATCGAAAAATCTTGACCTTTCCTAATTTCTATTTTCAGCAGGATCCGAGGGTCGATGGGAGAGTCGATGATCCCGTCGACCCTAGGGTCTTAAGCTGTCCGACCCTCCCTTAAAATCTGAGGGTCTGACATTCTGTTTTGGGAGGTCCGACCCTACTTGGCTCGGTATGCGACCCTCTCCTAAAATTAAGTGTTTTTGGGTCAATTTTATACCTGGGATCTCGATCTCCTTCACGCCCTTGGTCAACTTGACTCGACCATGATGGGTAAACCTGGTTCAAGGTGGTAAGACCGGGTTAGTATGGCACAGGTCTTACAACCCCCCAACTTATAAAAATTTCATCCTCGAAATTGTACGTACCTTCTGAATCAAACAAGTGAGGGTATTGCTTTTGCATGGCATTCTCTTCTTCCCATGTAATATCTTCCATGTCTCTACTTTTCCATGTGACCTTAACATAGTAGATATCTCTGTTGTGTAGACGTTGAACCTTCCGACTGGTGATTTCTGTTGGTGTTACTTCGAATGCCAATTCATCAGTCAATTACGGCAAATCTATCGCCAACACGTGCATCGAATCCTTGACATACTTCTTCAATAGAGAAATGTGAAATACGTCGTGCACACTTGACATAGATGGTGGTAATGCTAACTGATAAGCTACTTTTCCACGCTTAGCTAGAATTTTGTATGGCCCGACATATCTTGGACTTAATTTTCCTTTCTGTCCGAACCTCTTCAATCCTCGCATAGGCAATACCTTCAGAAATACTTTATCACCTACGGCGAACTCTAGATCCCTTCGTCGAGTATCTGCATAGTCCTTCCCAAAATTTGGAAGTAAATCGTGGATCTCTATCGGACACAATGCTTTCTGGAACACCATGTAACCGAACAATATTATCCACATACAGCTTTGCTAACCTTTCCAGTGTATATTGGGGTCGTATCGGTATGAAGCAAGCTGTCTTAGTCAGACGGTCCACAATCACCCAAACTGCGTCAACTACTCGAGGAGTCAATGGTAGCCCTGTGACGAAGTCCATAGTGATGCAGTCCCATTTCCATGCTGGTTCTGGTAAAGGCTGTAACAGTCCTGCGGATCTTTGTCGTTCCGCCTTTACTTTTTGACAATTTAGGCATTGAGACACGAACTTAGCTACATCTGCTTTCATTCCCCTCTACCAATATAGTTTCTTTAGATCATGATACATTTTTGTGCTTCCAGGATGTATCGAATAGATGGTGGTATGGGCTTCCTTCATCAGTCGGTGTCTAATGTCCATATTTTCTGTTTCAGGTACACATATTCTTCCTTTGTATTTCAGTACCTTCTCGTCATCTAAGGTGAACTCAGGGTTGGTCCTACCTTTCCCGATATCTTCTTGTACTGTTCTCAGATAAGGGTCTGATTTGATAGCTGTCTTTACTTCGTCCACTATATCCGGTATAATCTTCAATGCCGCGAACATATTTGAAAACCGATGAATAAACCCTTGGTTGGCTGATCCATCCGTTGTATCTATCACATACTGCTCGTTGCCGTGATTGAATACCATTCCGGTTGTACACATTGTTGCAGTTGTGCTAGCTTCTCCTTGAGATTTTATCATTGCTTTTCTGCTCAATGCATCTGCTACTAGGTTCTCTTTTCCCGAATGATACTGGATATCACAATCATAGTCCTTCAATAGTTCCAGCCATCTTCTTTGTCTCATATTTAACTCCTTCTGATTAAATAGATAAGTAAGACTTTTATGGTCCGACTTAATCTAAAATTTCTCTCCGTATAGGTAGTGTCTCCATATCTTGACAGCATGTACTACTGCCGCTAACTCCAAATCATGAGTGGGGTAATTTCTCTCATGTACCTTCAACTGTCACGAGGCATACGCAATTACTTGCTCTCCTTGCATAAGCACACATCCTAGTCCCAATCCCGATGCATCCATGTATAAGGTAAATGTCTGTCTTGGAACGGGAATGGTCAGAATCGGGGCGGATATCAATCTGGCCTTCAATGTCTGGAAGCTCTTCTCACATTTATCCGTCCATACTAATTTTTCTCCTTTCTTGGTCAGACTGGTAAGAGGTACGGCAATCCGAGAATAGTCTTCTACGAATCTCCGACAATAACCAGCTAGACCTAGAAAGCTTCTAATTTTTGAAACGCTCTTTGGTGCTTCCCACTTCACAATAGCCTCGATTTTGCTGGGGTCCACCTTGATTCCTTCAGCGGATACTACATGGCCTAGAAAGGCGACTTCACTTAGCCAAAACTCACACTTTAAAAATTTGGCGTATAACTTCTCTTTCCATAAACGTTGTAGGGCTGCGTTTAGGTTCTTGACATGGGTTTCCTTGTCCTTGGAGTATACCAATATGTCATCAATAAATACTATAACCGACATGTCCAACATATCGTGGAAAACTCGGTTCATAAGTTCCATGAACGTTGTCGGTGCATTAGTTAATCCGAATGACATCACTAAGAACTCATAGTGTCCGTATCTTGTCCTGAAAGCTGTCTTCGGAATGTCACCTTCTTTAATCTTCAGCTGATGATAGCCTGATCGAAGATCGGTCTTCGAAAATACCTTCGCTCCTTGTAACTGATCGAACAAGTCATCGATCCTGGGTAGTGGATATCGATTCTTGATGGTCAGTTTATTCAACTCTCGATAGTCGATGCATAATCGAACGCTACCATCCTTCTTCTTTACGAACAACACCGGTGCTCCCCATGGAGATATACTGGGTCTAATATAACCCTTATCCAGCAGTTCTTGTAATTGCACTTTTAATTCCTTCAATTCACTAGGAGCCATTCTATAAGGTGCTTTTGATACCGGTGCGGCTCCAGGTATCAGGTCTATTACAAACTCCGTGACACGGTCGGGCGATAATCCGGGTAGCTCCTCCGGAAATACGTCAGAGTAATCCCGCACGACGTCAATGTCTTCCATTTGTGGTGCTTCCTTGGTTAGGTCTACCACTGATACTAGATATCCGACGGCTCCCTTTTCAAGGCACTTCTTAGCCTTCAATGCGGAAAGTATGAGCTTGCGTCTCCGGGGAAGTTTGGTTCCCGAGAAACTGAATTTTGCTCCTTCTTTGTCTTTGAACGTTAGTTTCTTCTCGGCGCATAACAGATTTGCAGAATGCCGAGCTAACCAATCCATTCCTAAGTTGACATCGAAGTCTGCCATCTCAAGTTGTACAAAGGTTGCATCTAAGGTTTGCCATCCAATGAGAACTGGGCATGGTCCATAACCTTTCTCTAATTCCACTTCTAATCCCATCGGTGACTGTACAAGTAAATTGTAGTCTAATGTTTTGATGGGTAGTTTGGTCTTCTCTCTAAACGACACAGATATAAATGAATGAGTAGCTCCTGAATCAAAGAGTACTCTGGCGGGTACGCCATTTATAGGTACGATACCTGACCACATCGGACATCGCGCATCCTCTGATGTAACAGCATATACCCGTCCTTGATGTAACTGCTTCTTGGGTTTTGGGCATTCCCTTGCCATATACCCTGGTTGGTTGCAGTTATAGCACTTCGGGGCTTCAGAGTTTGTCTTTGGCTGTGGTTGAGCTGCTGCAGTAGACTTTGGTGCAGTTGCAAAATTCTGAGGACGAAAAGGTTTATACGTCCGATTATTGCCTCCGTTGTAGGAGTTTCCGGCCAGTCTCTTGATTCCTCGGTTCTGGGAAAAATAGTTCTCCTTCTGGCTCGATTCAATTACCCGAGCAATCTGGACAGCTTCGTTGTAAATCTTCTTCGCTAAGCCCAGAACATTTTCTCTTATGCTTCCTCTTAGTCCCGCAACAAACCTACGGGTTTTGGTATCTTCTTCCTACGTGGTAGCTGGTGCGAAGAAAAACTGCTCTTCGTAGCGCTGTTGATACGAGTCTACGGACATCTGCCCCTGGTACAGACTCAGAAATTCCTTCTCCATTGAATCTCTGAAGCTTCTTGGGAAATACTTCTCGAAGAATGCTTCTTTATATATAGCCCATGTCAGTAGGGCATGCTTAGTCAATAAGTACGTCTTTGTAGATTTCCACCAATGGTGTGCGTCGCCTTTGAGCATGAAGGTGGCGCATAGTACTTTCTCTTCCTCAGTGATAGTCATCATAAGGAAGTTCCTTTTCATCTCGTCTATCCAGTGTGCTGGCCACAGTGGATCAGACGGCTTGCCGTTGAATTCTCTTGGTTTCATATTCAAAAATCTCTCCACTAGCCGGGAGTGATCCAGTTGATTTTGGTATGCCCCAAATATAGGGGGTGGATAGTTGTACATCCCTTGTGCTGCTTCTGGGACCTGCACTGGAATCGGTGCAGCCGGTTGTTGAGGTGTCTGAGGGGCTGAGTGGTTACCCACTGGTGCTGCACTAGCTTGCCCAGTGTGCATGGTTGCAGCCTTAGTGGCTTGAAGCATAACTCCCATTGCAACCTGCATTTGAGCTTGTGCGTATTGCATTTGTTGTAGTTGTTGTGCCAGATTCATCACCACTGTTGTTAGCTCTGGTGGTGGTGGTGGCAAATTTGTAGGGTTTGCCGGCTCGGGATCACCCTGTGCATAATTGTTCTCTTGACTAATCTCATCCGCCGGTGGTGGTGGTGGGAGGTCTGTCGGGTCACTCTACGGCCAGACATAATTCCTTTCGGTGGTTGTCGGTGCCTGAAAATTCATCAAAGTAGGTTAGAATTCATTTATATCTCATGTAGGCACACTAACCGATAAGAAATTCCAATTCTAACTCATTTTATAAAAAATACTGTCTTTTCTATGCAGGGTCGATGGTGAGGGTCACTGGTATGTCCGACCCTGGGTATTCGACCTTGGGGGACCTGTTCTTCCCGAGAGCGGAGGGTCGATGGGAGGGTCGATGGGTGTCCGACCCTCAGTCCGACCCTCGATTTTCTGTTAGATTCCCGAGAGCTGAGGGTCGATGGGAGGGTCGATCCGAGGGTCGATGGTGTCAGTCGAATTGTCCGACCCTCGGACCAAAAATCAGATTTTTAAGATCCGATTTTGGGTCATTTCTTACTATTCCTCCTCTGTTTCGACTCGTCTCTACTCTCTGAGTTGCTACAGTGCTACTTCACTGTTGTGGATCATTCTTAGTCCGAGTTTCGACATCCACATCACTTCTACAGGTATACTTTCCCAACTTTACCTGTTTTTAGGTTTTTATTTCTAGGTTTTTGCTCATTTAACTTGTATTTTTCAAATTAAACTTTTTCCAACCGTAAAAATTTGATTTTTATTGGGGGCTTTTGTTATTGGTGTCTCGAGGAACGAAAGCCGTCAAAAATTTTTGAGTTTCATCCGTTGGTTATCGAGAAACCTAAAATTTTCTCTTTTGCCCTAATTTATCGAAATTTTTTATTTTTCTTAAATTTCTTCAAATTGAGCTTCGTCGGTTAAAGTCTCCTACTGTATGTGGGTCGTAGGACATGTTCTAACCTACGTAAGTTCTCGTGCCCACTTATATGGTGAGAAATGGGGCTCTATTTTAAATTTTTCGGATTTTTATCCTATTAACTCCTTGTTTCCTTTCTCTTTCTTATTTTGCAGATACTATGGCCCGTACCAAAGTACCTAGAGTGCGCGATCCACTTCGCTTCCGTTCGAATGAAGCCGAGGCACAGTATGCGGACTATGCCCGTAAGAAGGTTGAAGGGGGTCGCATGGTGAACTTGGCTGAGCTAGCCTTGTTCAATGTAGTGGGAGCATTCGGTGATATGGGGTGGCTCCCTGTCATCACATACGACGCGTGCACATGTCCCGACTTGGTATGCCAGTTCTATTGTAATCTCCAGGTGGTGGGGAATTACAATGATGTCGAGCGTTGTCAGGAGTTGCGCATCACTAGTTACGTCAAAGGGGTGTACATCTCCTTTGATTATCGGCAGCTGGCCGATCTGTTGGGCATTCCCTATGATGGCCCTATGGTGTACTGTGCGCCGGGAGAGCCATAATTTGTTGAGATAGAGATGAGAGCAGAGATCGACAGCCAGTTGCTCCGTCCTGATCGATGGCAGATGAGAGCGTGTTACTTGCGTCTAGCTCCACGGGTTTTCTACAAGATTATCCAGCATAATCAGATCCCGCAGAGTGGGCACTATGAGAGGGTCTCTCAGCTGACTCAGTTCTTGATCTACAACATATGCACTCGCCAGCCGGTCTGTCTTCCATACATCATTATGCGGATGATGATTAGTGCTATATTGTCCGGTCATAGGGGAAATCTACCCTATGGACGCATGATTACAGTGCTACTGACCCGTCTGGGAGTGGATCTGGTAGATGAGAAGATCCAGGAGAAGACCTTCTCGTCGCCTCTAGATTGGGAGGCTATCTGCAAGATAGGGCTACGAGATGCAGAGGTTAGCAATGAGGAGAAACGCGATGGTGCACCCTCACACTCGGGTCGAGATGGCTGATGCTGAGGCTGCTGCTGCTGCTGCTAGAGCTCATTGGGATCTGGTCGACGATGACGATCGCATGTATATGGACGTCGACGCTATACCACCGCCATCACCCATGCATGCGGCTGGAGTTGGTACATCTTCTGCGGCGGCTCCTGCACCTGAGGCCGGTTCTTCTCATCCACCTTCTG
The DNA here is from genome assembly GCA_028583415.1 of Protea cynaroides. Lineage (NCBI taxonomy): Eukaryota > Viridiplantae > Streptophyta > Magnoliopsida > Proteales > Proteaceae > Protea > Protea cynaroides. The sequence goes on from CM053269.1 coordinate 93,720,888, forward strand.
ATATGATGGAGATATTGCGTGTGCTCAAGGATGCTCAGCGCAGGTCTGATTTGAGGATGGATGAGTTGTTGGCTGCTCAGCACGCATTAGACGCTCGGATGGGAGAGCTCCTAGAGGTGCAGCGTGCGACTGATCAGAGGATTGTCGGTCTCACAGCTAGTCTCCAGACGACCCAGACCCAGGTGGCCTGGTTGACTAGGGTCAATGCTGAGGACCATGACAGAGATCGTGAGGCCCCGCCTCCTCCTTCGCCTCCAGCTTCTTGATTTGTACTTTACTTTTCTTGTACTAGAGAGTAACTGTCTGGGTTGTAGACTGTACTCTACTTTAGCGATGTATATACATTTTGTTTCTCTTACTCATTGTATGTAACTTGTTTTCCCTTTAATAGATGCATTATTCTCTTTTTAATTTGGTTTCAATCATCACTTATGCTTACAGTGTGTTTGTATTAAAGCTTTTAATTTATCCTATCTCAGTTCACAATGGTCTTGAATGTGTGTCAGTTCGGCGGGCAAGGCCTGAGACGCTCTGATACCAAGTTGTCACACCCCAATTCTACACCAACCAGAATGGTGTGATGAACCATTAAGTAACCAACGGTTCAACCAGGATCTCGGATAGGCTATCCCCATTTTACCCAAACTTCCACACATCCATAATCATAATCTGAGAAATACACAATAACGGAAAATTTATAAATAAATGAACTGAGAACTAAGATGATACCATTAATTAAATAGTAAATTATTCTGTTTTCAACTGAGACATACTTATGTAAATATCAAGTACATGTCTTTATAAATTCAAAGAAACTATAAAAAATATCTAATCAAATACACACGAGTTGCACTCGCAAGAGGGGTCGTGTGTATCGTCTTCAGCTCCAGCTTCCATTGCTGCTATATTCCCGTATGCAGACGCGTTCATATAATCTTCGACTATGTAACCTGCATCATCAACTAAAAATATTCGACGTCGAGGGGTGAGCATACAACACGGCTCATTGAGTAGCCAAAACAATGCAACAATACATATGCATGCAATCAATTCATATCTTTGGTCTGGTTTATAGTTTGCAATGTGCAATAGAAAGGTTGGGTGGTTAAAGGTTAACGTTTATTGACACCGCCTCTATGCACAGGGTGTTGAAGCCTGCCCGAAGGTTAACGTTTATCGTCGTCCCCATCCACCCTACCATAACATTATACAACAAAGGTTAACGTTTATTGCTATATAATGTTATACCAACACGTAAGCCCCTGTTAGCGAGGGCTTGCAAACTGGGATCGCTACTAACCAATCCTAATGCCAAATAGTGTATCCAAGGCCTCACCCCAGCATCCCTTAGAATGCCCATAGAGATAGAGCTAAGGCCCCCCGGTAGAGTCAGAGACTACAAGGACCGAGACCACTTCCCTTGATACTCTACGACATAATAGTTCCGCTAAGGTAATGGCGATACGACGATGTCAATGCACAAGACTTGAGTTAGAGATAGAGCTAAAGTGCTGACAACCACCAAAGGTTAACGTTTATTGACGTTCTCATCACACCTCCCCTGATACTCGCTCGCATCAAGTACATCAACCACACACATACAAGCACTTGCCTATTCCTATCATCATCATCATCATCATCATGTTATAAACAATAAAGTAAATATGCATGAACAAGTAATAGAAATATTGGATGGCATGCTGTATGCACATTACAAACATATTTGCATAGAATCAAACATGGCATAGGACTCAATATTAGAAAACAGTTTATTATTGACCGATTTAGTTTGGAGTTAAGGTTCCTCACCTTAGCTTGCTAATAGATACTTTTCCAAGCTTTAGAATAACCTTTATAATGTTATTATATTGCTAGAAGACCTAACAAAGTCGATAAAACTTAATTAGAATTAATTCCGGAATTAAAAACCATTCTGTCAACTGAGGGTCGATGCTAGGGTCGATGGGTCTATCGACCCTCCCTCCATTCTGGACTTCCCGAATGCTGAGGGTCGATGGTCAAAAACACCTAGGGTCAGATGGCCTATCGACCCTCGGTGCGACCCTTGGTGCACTCTGATCCAATTTCCACTTTTTAATCCATTCTTCAAGTCTGGGGTCCTATGGCTTGCTTCTACATTCCATTCAACACTCATTCCATGGTTTGAAACCATGAACCATCCCCTAGATGGCTTTCATGCATTCTCCTAGGGTTTTCCATGAAAACCTAACCATGGATCGATGGTTTGGGTTTCTCCGAGATCATACTCTCAACAATTACTAACCTAAGGTCTGTAGAAACTCATGGAATTAGTACCGCATACCTGAGAAGATTACTTTTCCCCTGAAATTCTTCTCCTTTTTGCTAGGTTCTCTTCCTTGCTTCTCCTCTTCTTCCTTTCCTTCTCCTCTCTTTCTCTCAATTCAATTAAGGTTATGAAAGGAGTGAAAGTGGCTTAGGGACGTCCCTTAAATAGGCTAGAAACATCCTAAAATAAGTCCCTTTGAAATTAGGAAGGAATCCAATCGAAAAATCTCGACCTTTCCTAATTTCTATTTTCAGCAGGATCCGAGGGTCGATGGGAGGGTCGATGATCCCGTCGACCCTAGGGTCTTAAGCTGTCCGACCCTCCCTTAAAATCTGAGGGTCTGACATTTTGTTTTGGGAGGTCCGACCCTACTTGGCTGGGTATGCGACCCTCCCCTAAAATTAAGTATTTTTGGGTCGATTTTATACCCGGGATCTCGATCTCCTTCACGCCCTTGGTCCACTTGACTCGACCATGATGGGTAAACCTGGTTCAAGGTGGTAAGACCGGGTTAGTTTGCCACGGTCTTACAACTTGAGTTAGAGATAGAGCTAAAGTGCTGAGACCCGCCAAAGGTTAACATTTATTGACGTTCTCATCACACCTCCCTTGATACTCGCTCGCATCAAGTACATCAACCACACACATATAAGCACATGCCTATTCCTATCATCATCATCATCATCATGTTATAAACAATAAAGTAAATATGCATGAACAAGTAATAGAAATATTGGATGGCATGTTGTATGCACATTACAAACATATTCGCATAGAATCAAGCATGGCATAGGACTCAAGAATTAGAAAACAGTTTATTATTAACCGATTTAGTTTGGAGTTAAGGTTCCTCACCTTAGTTTGCTATAAGATACTTTTCCAAGCTTTAAAATCACCTCTACAATGTTATTATAATGCTAGCAAACCTAACAAAGTCGATGGAATTTAATTAGAATTAATTCCGAATTTAAAAACCATGCTGTTAACTGAGGGTCAATGCTCAGGATACATAGGGTCGATGGGTCTATCGACCCTACCCTCTCTCTAAACTTCTCGAATGCTGAGGGTCGATGGTCAGGGTGCCTAAGGTCGATGGGTCTATCGACCCTGTGTGCGACCCTCGGTGCACTCTGGTCCAATTTCCAATTTTTAATTCATTCTTCATGTTTGGGGTCCTATGGCTTGCTTCCTCATTCCATTAAACATTCATTCCATGGTCTGAAACCATGATTCATCCTCCTATATGGCTTTCATGCATTATCCTAGGTTTTTCCATGAAAACCTAACCATGAATGGATGGTTTGGGTTTCTCCGAAATCCTACACTCAACCATATCTAACCTAAGGTCTGTAGAAACTCATGGAATTAGTATCCATACCTGAGAAGATTACTTTTCTCTGGAAATTCTTCTCCTTTTTGCTAAGTCTTCTTCCTTGCCTCCTTTCTTCCTCTTTTCCTTCTTCTCTCTTTCTCTCAATTCAATTAGGGTTGTGAAAGGAGTGAAAGTGGCTTAGGGATGTCCTTTAAATAGAGTAGGAATGTCTTATAATAGTCCCATTGAGATTTGGAAAGAATCCCAATCGAAAATTAAGAAATTTCCTAATTTCAGTTTCGGCAGTAAGTGAGGGTCGTTGAGAGGGTCGATGATCCCGTCGACCCTGTGGTCTGACACTGTCCGACCCTCTCCCAATTTTTAAGGGTCTGAGTTTCTGATTTGGGAGGGTCGACCCTGTTTAGCTGGGTATGCGACCCTTCCTCTATTTTAAGTGTTTTTGGGTCGATTTGATACCTGGGATCTCGCTCTCCTTCACGCCCTTGGTCCATTTGCCTCGACCATGATGGGTGAACCTGGTTCAAGGTGGTAAGACCGGGTTAGTTTGACACGGGTCTTACAACTTCTCCCTCTCTCTCTACTTTTCTCTTACACTCTCTCTTTCTATCTTTCGGCCTTTCTCTCTCCCACTCTCTTTCTCTTTCTCTCTCTCACTCTCTGGTACTTTTTACTTCTATCTCTCTTTCTCTCTTTCTCTCTTCTGACATCTCTCTCTCTCTCCCTCTCTCTCTCCCTCTCTCTCTCTCTCTCTTTTTCTCTCACTCTTTACTGCTCTCTCGATATCACCTCTCTCTCACTCTCTCTATCCTCTTATTCACCACTCTCTCTCTCTCTCACTCTCTTTCTACTTCTCTCTGTCTCTCTTTCCACTTATCTCTCACTCACTTTCGTTCTCTGTCCTCTCTCTCTCACTCTTTCTTTATACTTCTCTCTCTCTCTATCTCTCTCGGTCTCTCCCTACTTCTCTCTCTCTTTATCTTTCTACTTCACTCTCTCCTTTTACTTCTCTCTCTCTCTCTTTCTCTATCTCTCTCTCTCCCTCTCTCATTCAACTTCTCCCTCTCTCTTTCTCACTTTCTACTTCTCTCTCTCTTTCTACTTCATTCACTCTCTACTTCTCCCTCTCTTTCTACTTCTCTCTCTATATGCCTTTCTTTTTCTCTCTCTTTCTTTTACTTCTTTCTCTCTCTCTCTTCTCTCTCTATTTTCTCTCTCCTTCTTT
>CM053269.1:93726250-93742651 GCA_028583415.1 Protea cynaroides
CCATTCTATAAGGTGCTTTTGATACGGGTGCGGCTCCAGGTATCAGGTCTATTACAAACTTTGTAGCACGGTCAGGTGGTAATCTGGGTAGTTCCTCCGAAAATACGTCAGGGTAATCCCGAACAACGCCAATGTCTTCCATTCGTGGTACTTCCTTGGCTAGGTCGACCACTGATACTAGATACCCGACTGCTCCCTTCTCAAGACACTTCTTAGCCTTTGATGCTGAAATTATGAGCTTGCGTCTCTGGGGAAGTTTGGTTCCCGAGAAACTGAATTCTGCCCCTTCTTTGTCTTTGAATGTTAGCTTCTTTTCGGCGTATAACAAATTTGCAGAATGTGGAGCTAACCAGTCCATTCCCAAGATGACGTCAAAGTCTGCCATCTCAAGTTGTATCAAGGTTGCATCTAAGGTCTGCTCTCCAATGAGAACTGGACATGGTCCATAACCCTTTTCTAGTTCCACTTCTAACCCCATCGGTGACCGTACAAGTAATTTGTAGTCCATTGTTTTGATGGGTAATTTTGTCTTCTTTCCAAATGACACAGATATAAATGAATGAGTAGCTCTCGAATCGATGAGTACTCTGGCGGGTACGCCATTTATAGGTACAATACCTGTGATGAACCAGAATGGTGTGATGAACCGCTAAATAATCAACGGTTCAACCAGGATCTCAAATAGGCTATCCCCGCGTTATCCAAACTTACACACATCCATAATCATAATCAGAGTAATACACACCAACGGAAAATTTATAATAAAATGAACTGAGCAACTAAGATGATATCATTAATTTAATAGAAAATTATTCTGTTTTCAACTGAGACATAAATATTTAAATACCAAATGCATGTCTTTAAAAATCCAATGAAAGAAACCTATAAAAATATCTAATCAAATACATACGAGTTGCACTCACAAGAGGAGACGTGTGTATCATCTTCAGCTCCAGCGTCCATTGCTGCTATATTCCCGTATGCAGACGCGTTCATATAATCTTCAACTGTGTAACCTGCTTCATCAACTAAAAATATTCGACGTCGAGGGGTGAGCACACAACACGGCTCAGTGAGTAGCCAAAATAATGCAACAATACATATGCATGCAAAAAGTCAATTTATATCTTTGGTCTGGTTTAAAGTTTGCAGTATGCAATAGAAAGGTTGAGGTAGCCAAAGGTCGCATTTATTGACTCCGCCTCTATACACGAGTGTGTGACGTTACCCAAAGATCACGTTTATCGTCAACTCACATGCACCCAACCATGAACAATATATAACAAAGGTTACGTTTATTGCTATATAGTGCCATACCAACACGTAAGCTCCAGTTGGCGAGGGCTGCAAACTGGGCTTGCAACTAATCAATCCTAATGCCAAACAGTGTATCCAAGGCCTCACCCCAGCATCCCTCAGAATGTCCATAGAGATAGAGCTAAGGCCCCCCGGTAGAGTCAGAGACTACAAGGACCGAGACCACCTCCCCTGATACTCTACGACATAATAGTTCTGCTAAAGTAATGGCGATACGAGATGCCAATGCACAAGACTTGAGTTAGGGATAGAGCTAAAGTGCTGAGACCCGCCAAAGGTTACGTTTATTGACGTCCTCATCACACCTCCCCTGATACTCGCTCGCATCAAGCACTTCAACCACACACATACAAGCACATGCCTATTCCTATCATCATCATCATCATCATGTTATAAACAAAAAAAATAAATATGCATGAACAAATAATATAAATATTGGATGGCATGCTATTTGCACATTACAAACATATTCGCACAGAATCAAGCATAGCATAGGACTCAAGAAATAGAAATCAGTTTCTTATTAACCAATTTAGTTTGGTGTTAAGGTTCCTCACCTTAGCTTGCTAAAAGATACTTTTCCAAGCTTTAAAATCACCTTTATACTATTATTATATTGCTAGAAGACCTAACAAAGTCGATATAATTTAATTAGAATTAATTCAGAATTTAAAAACCATTCTGTCAACTGAGGGTCGATGCTAGGGTCGATACTAGGGTCGATGGGTCTACTGACCCTCCCCTCTTTCTGGACTTCCCGAATGCTGAGGGTCGATGGTCATAAACACCTAGGGTCGGATGGCCTATCGACCCTGGTGCGACCCTCGGTGCACTATGGTCCAATTCCCACTTTTAAATCCATTCTTCGTGTTTGGGGTCCTATGGCTTGCTTCCTAAATTCATTCAACATTCATTCCATGGTCTAGAACCATGTATAATCCATCTAAATAGTTTTCATGCATCCTCCTATGGTTTCCATGAAAACCTAACCATAGCTTAATGCTTTGGGTTTCTCCGGGATCACATTCTTATTAATTACTACCCTAAGGTCTGTAGAAACTCATAGAATTAGTATCCATACCTGAGAAGGTTAATCTTTCTCTGAAACTCTTCTCTTTTGGCTTAATTTTTCTTCCTTTCCTTTCTTCTTCCTCTTTTCTTCTTCTCTCTTTCTCTCAATTCGATTAGGGGTGAGAAAGGAGTGAAAGTGGCTTAGGGACGTCCTTTAAATAGACTAGGAACATCCTAAATAAGTCCCATTGAGATTTGGAAAGAATCCCAATTGAAAAATATAGAAATTTCCTAATTTCTATATTCGACAGAAACCGAGGGTCGATGGGAGGGTCGATGATCCAGTCGACCGTAGGGTCTTAAGCTGTCCAACCCTCCCTTCAAAACTGAGGGTCTGACTTTCTGTTTTGGGAGGTCCGACCCTGCTTAGCTGGGTGTGCGACCCTCCCCTAATTTTAAATATTTTTGGATCGATTTTATACCTGGGATCTCGATCTCCTTCACGCCCTTGGTCCATTTGACTCGACCAGGATGGGTAAACCTGGTTCAAGGTGGTAAGACCGGGTTAGATTGACACAGGTCTTACAACTCCCCCCAACTTATAAAAATTTTATCCTCAAAATTGTACGTACCTTCTGAATCAAATAAGTGTGGGTATTGTTTCCGCATAGCATTTTCTTCTTCCCATGTAATTTCTTCCATGTCTCTACTTTTCCATATGACCTTAACATAGTAGATATCTCTGTTGCGTAGACGTTGAACCTTTCGACAGGTGATTTCTGTTGGTGTTACTTCGAATGTCAAATCATCAGTCAATTCCGGCAAATCTACTGTCAAGACATGCGTTGGGTCTTTGACATACTTCTTCAATTGGGAAATGTGAAATACGTCATGCACACTTGACATAGATGGTGGTAGTGCTAACTGATAAGCCACTTTTCCACACTTAGCTAGAATGTCACGTTTATTGACTCCGTTGATTATATGTCCAGTGTGCTGGCCATAATGGACCAGTCGAGAGTGATCCATCTGGTTTGGATATGCCCCAAACATATGGGGTGGATACTGATAATTAGCCTGTGCTGCTTCCGGGACCTACACTAGAATCTGTGCAGCCGGTTGCTGAGGTGTCTGAGGAGCTAGGTGGTTACCCACCGGTGCTGCACTGGCTTGCCCCGTGTGCATGGGTGCAGCCTGAGTGTTTTGAAACATTATTCTCATGGCAACCTGCATCTGAGCCTGCATGTGTTGCATCTACTGTAGCTGCTGTGCCAGATTCATCACCACTGTTGCTAGCTCTCGTGGTGGAGGTGGCAAGTTTGTAGGGTTTACCGGTTCTGGATTTTCCGGTACATGGTTATTCTCTTGACTAGTCTCCTCTACGGGTGGTGGTGGTGGGACTGGGTTTCGGGTCTGTCGGGTCACTCTACGTCCAGACATATTTCTTTCTGAGATGGGTGGTGCCTAGAAATCATCAAAATCAGTGAGAAATCCTTTATACTTCATGTAGGCACGCTAACCGATATAAAATTTCAAAATCCTCAATTCATTCTGTAAAAAAAATACTGTCTTTTCTTTGTAGGTCGATGGTGAGGGTTGATGGTATGTCCGACCCTTGGTATCCGACCCTGGGAATGACCTGTTTTTCCCGAGAGCTGAGGGTCGATGGGTATCCGACCCTCAGTCCAACCCTCGATTTTCTGTCAGATTCCCGAGAGCCGAGGGTCGATCCGAGGGTCGATGGTGTCAGTCGAATTGTCCGACCCTCGGACCAATAATCAGATTTTTAAGATCCAATTTTGGGTCATTTCTCACTATTCCTCCTCCGTTTCGACTCGTCTCTACTCTCTGAGTTGCTACAGTGCCACTCTACTGTTTTTGGTCGGTTTAACTCCGGGTTTCGACGTCCACGTCATCCCTACAGGTATGTCATCCTGTTTTTACCTGTTTTTAGGTTTTCTCTTCTAGGTTTTTGCCCATTTAACTCCTATTTTTTAAATTAAACTTTTTCCAACCGTAAAAATTCAATTTTTGTTGGGGGCTTTTATTAATGGTGTCTCGAGGAACGAAAGCCCTCAAAAATTTCTGAGATTCATCGGTTGGTCATCGAGAAACTTTAAATTTTCTCTTTTTGCCCTAATTTGTCGACATTTTTTATTTTTCTTGAATTTCTTAAAATTGGACATCGTCAGTTAAAATTTCCTACTGCATGTGGGTTGTAGGATATGTTTTAACCTACGTAAGTTCTTATGCCCACTTGTATGGCGAGAAATGGGGCTTTATGGTCAACTTACGTCGTTATTAAATCAAATTTCAGATTTTTATCCTATTAACTCCTTGTTTCCTTCCACTTTCTTATTTTGCAGATTCTATGGCTCGTACCAAAGTACCCAGGGTGCGTGATCCACTTCGCTTCCGTCGAATGAAGCCGAGGCACAGTATGCTGACTATGCTCGTAAGAAGGTTGAAGGGGGTCACATGGTAAACTTGGCTGAGCTAGCCTTGTTCAATGTAGAGGGAGCGTTTGATGATATGAGGTGGCTCCCTGTCATCACATACGACGCGTGCACATGTCTAGACTTGGTACACCAGTTCTATTGTAATCTCCAGGTGGTGGGGAATTACAACGACGTTGAGCACGGTCAGGAGTTGCGCCTCACCAGTTATGTCAAGGGGGTGCACATTTCTTTTGATTATTGGCAACTGGCCGATCTGTTGGGCATTCCCTATGATGGCCCTATGGTGTACTGTGCGCCGGGAGAGCCACAGTTTATTGAGATGGAGATGAGGGTAGAGATCGACAACCAGTTGCTCCGTCCCGATAGATGGCAGATGAGAGCTTGCTACTTGCGTCCAGCTCCACGGGTCTTCTGAAAGATTATCCAGCATAATTTGATCCCGTAGAGTGGGCACTATGAGAGGGTGTCTCAGCTGACCCAGTTATTGATCTACAGCATCTGCACTCGTCAACCGGTCTGCCTTCCTTACATCATCATGCGGACGATGATTAGTGCCACATTGTCCGGTCATAGGGGTAATCTACCCTATGGACGCATGATTACAGTGTTACTGACCCGTCTGGGGGTGGACCTGGTAGATGAGAAAATCCAGGAGAAGACCTTCTCGTTGCCTCTAGATTGGGAGGCTAACTGCAAGATGGGTCTACGAGATGAAAGATTTTCTAAACTAGAACTATAAACTAAAAAACTAAATATAAATAAATTTCAATTATCTTATTCGATTATTGAATTTTATTTATATTTTATTAGAATTGCATTTTTTTTCTTTAATTTGTCTTTGAATTTAGAATTCTATCTATATATTTTAATATTAAAAATTTTAATTTTGTAATTTGATATTTAAATTTATTTAATTATTCTAAATTAGATTTAGATAGGGCTATACGGACTCGAACCGTAGACCTTCTCGGTAGTCTACCGACGACCCAGACCCAGATAGCCTGGTTGACTAGAGTCTATACTGAGGACTATGACAGAGACCGTGAGGCACCGCCTCCTCCTTCGCCTCCAGTTTCCTAAGTGTACTTTACTTTTCCTTGTACTACAGAGTAACTGTCCGGGTTGTGGACTATACTCTGCTTTAGCGATGTATATAAGTTTTGTTTCTCTCACTCCTTGTATGTAACTCGTTTCCCTTTAATAGATGCATTATTCTCTTTTTAATTTGGTTTCAATCATCACTTATGCTTACAGTGTGTTTGTAATAAAGCTTTTAATTTATCCTATCTAAGTTCACAATGGTCTTGAATGTGTGTCAGTTCGGCGGGCAAGGCCTGAGATGCTCTGATACCAAGTTGTCACACCCCAATTCCGCACTGTTCAGAATGGTGTGATGAACCGCTAAATAACCAATGGTTCAACCAGGATCTCAATTAGGCTATCCCCGTTTTATCCAAACTTTCACCCATCCATAATCATAATCAAAGTAATACACAATAGCGGAAAATATATAATAAAATGAACTGAGCAACTAAGATGATATCATTAATTTAATAGCAAATTATTCTGTTCTCAACTGAGACATAAATAATTAAGTACCAAATACATGTCTTATAAATCCAATAAAGAAACCAAAAAAAATATCTAGTCAAATACACATGAGTTGCACTCGTAAGAGGAGTCGTGTGTATCATCTTCAGCTCCAGCTTCTATTGTTGCTACCGTCCCGTACGTAGAAGCATTCATATAGTCTTCAACTGTGTAACCTGCATCATCAACTAAAAATATTCGACGTCGAGGGATGAGCACACAACACGGCTCAGTGAGTAGCCAAAACGATGCAACATTACATATGCATGCAAAAAGTCAATTTATATCTTTGGTCTGGTTTAAAGTTTGTAGTATGCTATAGAAAGGTTGAGGTAGCCAAAGGTCGCGTTTATTGACTCCGCCTCTATACACGAGTGTGTGACATTACCCGAAGATCACATTTATCGTCAACTCACATGCACCCAACCATGAATAATATATAACAAAGGTTACGTTTATTGCTATATAGTGCCATACCAACACGTAAGCCCCTGTTGGCGAGGGCTGCAAACTGGGCTCGCAACTAACCAATCCTAATGCCAAACAGTGTATCCAAGGCCTCACCCCAGCATCCCTCAGAATGTCCATAGAGATAGAGCTAAGGCCCCCCGGTAGAGTCAGAGACTACAAGGACCGAGACCACCTCCCCTGATACCCTACGACATAATAGTTCTGCTAAAGTAAGGGCGATACGACGATGCCAATGCACAAGACTTGAGTTAGAGATAGAGCTAAAGTGCTAAAACCCGCCAAAGGTTAACGTTTATTAACGTTCTCAACACACCTCCCCTGATACTCGCTCGCATCAAGCACATCAACCACACACATACAAGCACATGCCTATTCCTATCATCATCATCACCATCATGTTATAAACAACAAAGTAAATATGCATGAACAAGTAATAGAAATAATGGATGGCATGCTATATGCACATTACAAACATATTCGCATAGAATCAAGCATAGCATAGGACTCAAAAATAGAAAACAGTTTATTATTAACCCATTTAGTTTGGAGTTAAAGTTCCTCACCTTAGCTTGTTAAAAGATACTTTTCCAAGCTTTAAAATCACCTTTATACAGTTATTATATTGCTAGAAGACCTAACAAAGTCGATAGAATTTAATTAGAATTAATTTGGAATTTAAAAACCATTCTGTCAACTGAGGGTCGATGCTAGGGTCGATGCTAGGGTCGATGCTAGGGTCGATGGGTTTATCGACCCTCCCCTCTTTCTGGACTTCCCGAATGCTGAGGGTCGATGGTCATAAACACCTAGGGTCGGATGGCCTATCGACCCTGGGTGCGACCCTCGGTGCACTCTGGTCCAATTCCCACTTTTAAATCCATTCTTTATGTTTGGGGTCCTATGGCTTGCTTCCTACATTCATTCAACATTCATTCCATGGTCTAGAACCATGTATAATCCATCTAAATAGTTTTCATGCATCCTCCTATGGTTTTCCATGAAAACCTAACCATAGCTTAATGGTTTGGGTTTCTCCGAGATCACATTCTTATTAATTACTACCCAAAGGTCTGTAGAAACTCATAGAATTAGTATCCATACCTGAGAAGGTTAATCTTTCTTTGAAACTCTTCTCTTTTGGCTTAATTTCTCTTCCTTCCCTTTCTTCTTCCTCTTTCCTTCTCCTCTCTTTCTCTCAATTCGATTAGGGTTGTGAAAGGAGTGAAAGTGGCTTAGGGACGTCCTTTAAATAGACTAGGAACATCCGAAATAAGTCTCATTGAGATTTGGAAAGAATCCCAATAAAAAAATATAGAAATTTCCTAATTTTTATATTCGGCAGAAACCGAGGGTCGATGATCCCGTCGACCCTAGGGTCTTAAGCTGTCCGACCCTCCCTTCAAAACCGAGGGTCTGACTTTCTATTTTGGGAGGTCCGACCCAGCTTAGCTGGGTGTGCGACCCTCCCCTAATTTTATATGTTTTTTGGTCGATTTTATACCTGGGATCTCGATCTCCTTCACGCTCTTGGTCCATTTGACTCGACCAGGATGGGTAAACCTGGTTCAAGGTGGTAAGACCGGGTTAGATTGACACGGGTCTTACAACTAGTTGTCACACCCCAATTCCGCACTGTTCAGAATGGTGTGATCAACCGCTAAATAACCAATGGTTCAACCAGAATCTCAAATAGGCTATCCCCGTTTTATCCAAACTTTCACCCATCCATAATCATAATCAGAGTAATACATAATAGTGGAAAATCTATAATAAAGGGAACTGAGCAACTAAGATGATATCATTAATTTAATAGCAAATTATTGTGTTCTGAACTGAGACATAAATAATTAAGTACCAAATAGATGTCTAATAAATCCAATAAAGAAACCTATAAAAATATCTAGTCTAATACACACGAGTTGCACTCGCAAGAGGAGTCGTGAGTATCATCTTCAGCTCCAGCTTCCATTGTTGCTACCGTCCCGTACGTAGAAGCATTCATATAGTCTTCAACTGTGTAACCTGCATCATCAACTAAAAATATTCGACGTCGAGGGGTGAGCACACAACACGGCTCAATGAGTAGCCAAAACGATGCAACATTACATATGCATGCAAAAAGTCAATTTATATATTTGGTCTGGTTTAAAGTTTGCAGTATGCTATAGAAAGGTTGAGGTAGCCAAAGGTCACGTTTATTGACTCCGCCTCTATACACGAGTGTGTGACGTTATGACCTTAACATAGTAGATATCTCTGTTGCGTAGACGTTGAACCTTTCGGCTGGTGATTTCTGTTGGTGTTACTTTGAATGTCAAATCATCAGTCAATTCTGGCAAATCTACTGTGGAGACATGCGTTGGGTCTTTGACATACTTCTTTAATAGAGAAATGTGAAATACGTCATGCACACTTGACATAGATGGTGGTAGTGCTAAGTGATAAGCCACTTTTCCACGCTTAGCTAGAATTTCCTATGGTCCGACATATCTGGGACTTAGTTTTCCTTTCTGTCCAAACCTCTTCAATCCTCGCATAGGCGATACCTTCAGAAATACTTTATCACCCACGGCGAACTTTAGATCCCTTCATCGAGTATCTGCATATTGCTTCTGACGGTTCTGAGCTGTTCTTACACTTTCCTTGATGATGTCGACCACTCGACAAGTTTCTTCAATAAATTCCGGTCCAACAATACTACGTTCTCCAACTTCATTCCAAAACAAGGGAGTTCGACACTTCCTACCATACAGTGCTTTATAAGGTGACATCTGTATAGTAGCCTGATAGCTGTTATTGTAAGCGAACTCGATCAATGGTAACTTTTCGTCCCATGATCCTTTGAAATCAATCACACATGCTCGTAGCATATCTTCTAGAATCTGGATTGTACATTCTGACTGTCCATCTGTCTGTGGGTGGAATGCAGTACAAAACTTGAATGTCGTACCCATAGCCTTTTACAGTCCTTCCCAAAATTTGGAAGTAAATCGTGGATCTCTATCAGACACAATGCTTTCTGGAATACCATGTGACCGAACAATATTATCCACATACAGCTTTGCTAAACTTTCTAGTGTATATTGGGGTCGTATCGGTATGAAGCGAGCTGTTTTAGTCAGACGGTCGACAATCACCCAAACTGCGTCAACTACTCGAGGAGTCAATGGTAGTCCTGTGACAAAGTCCATAGTGAGGTAGTCCCATTTCCATGCTGGTTCTGGTAATGGCTGTAACAGTCCTGCGGGTCTTTGTCGTTCAGCTTTTGCTTTCTGACAATTTAGGGATTGGGACACGAACTTAGCTACATCTGCTTTCATTCCCCTCCACCAATATAATTTCTTCAGATCATGATACATTTTTGTACTTCCAGGATGTATGGAATAGATGGTGGTATGGGCTTCTTTCATCAGTCGGTGTCTAATGTCCATACTTTCTGTTTCAGGTACACATATTCTCCCTTTATATTTCAGTACCTTCTCGTCATCCAAGGTGAACTCAGGGTTGGTCCTACCTTTCTCAATATCTTCTTGTACTGTTCTCAGATAAGGATCTGATTTGATAACTGTCTTCACGTCGTCCACTATATCCGGTATAATCTTCAATGCCGCGAACATATTCGAGAACCGATGAATAAACCCTTGGTTGGCTGATTCATCTGTTGTATCTATCACATACTGCTCGTTGCCGTGATTGAACACCATTCCGTTGGTACACATTGCTGCAGTCGTGCTAACTTCTCCTTGAGATTTTATCATTGCTTTTCTGCTCAATGCATCCGCTACCACGTTCGCTTTTCCCGGATGATACTGGATATCACAATCATAGTCTTTCAATAGTTTCATCCATCTCCTTTGTCTCATATTCAACTCCTTCTGATTAAATAGATAAGTAAGACTTTTATGGTCCGACTTAATCTGAAATTTCTCCCCGTATAGGTAATGTCTCCATATCTTGACCGCATGTACTACTGCCGCTAGCTCTAGATCATGAGTGGGATAATTTTTCTCATGTACCTTTAACTATCTTGAAGCATAAGCAATCACTTGCTCTCCTTGCATGAGCACACATCCTAATCCCAATCCCGATGCATCAGTGTATAAAGTAAATGTCTGTCCTGGAACGGGAATGGTCAAAATCGGGGCGGATATCAATCTGGCCTTCAATGTCTGGAAGCTCTTCTCACATTTGTCGGTCCACACAAACTTCTCACCTTTCTTAGTCAAGCTGGTGAGAGGTACGGCAATCTGAGAATAGTCTTCTACGAATCTCCGATAATAACCAGCTAGACCCAGAAAACTTCTAATTTTTGAAACATTCTTTGGTGCTTCCCACTTCACAATAGCCTCGATTTTGCTGGGGTCCACTTTGATTCCTTCTGCGGATACCACGTGGCCTAGGAATGCAACTTCACTTAGCCAAAACTCACACATAGAAAATTTGGCATATAGCTTCTCTTTCCTTAAACGCTGTAGGGCTGCGTTTAGGTTTTTGATATGGGTTTCCTTATCCTTGGAATATACCAATATGTCGTCAATAAATACTATAACCGACATATCCAACATATCGTGGAAAAATCGGTTCATAAGTTCCATGAACGTTTCCGGTGCATTAGTTAATCCGAATGACATAACCAAAAATTCAAAATGTCCATATCTGGTCCTGAATGCGGTCTTCGGAATATCACCTTCTTTAATCATCAGCTGATAATAGCCCGATCGAAGATCGATCTTATAAAATACTTTTGCTCCTTGTAACTGATCGAACAAGTCATCGATCATGGGTAGTGGATATCGATTCTTGATTGTCAGTTTGTTCAACTCCCGATAGTCGATACACAATCGAACACTACCATCCTTCTTTTTTACGAACAGTACCGGTGCCCCCCATGGAGATATACTGGGTCGAATATAACCCTTGTCTAGCAGTTCTTGTAGTTGTACTTTTAATTCCTTCAGTTTAGTAGGAGCCATTCTATAAGGTGCTTTTGATACGGGTGCAGCTCCAGGTATCAAGTCTATTACAAACTCTGTAGCACGGTCGGGTGGTAATCCGGGTAGTTCCTCCAAAAATACGTCAGGGTAATCCCGAACAACGTCAATGTCTTCCATTCGTGGTACTTCCTTGTCTAGGTCGACCACTGATACTAGATACCCGACTGCTCCCTTCTCAAGACACTTCTTAGCCTTTGATGCAGAAAGTATGAGCTTGCGTCTCCGGGGAAGTTTGGTTCCCGAGAAACTGAATTCTGCCCCTTCTTTGTCTTTGAATGTTAGCTTCTTTTTGGCGCATAACAAATTTGCAGAATGCCGAGCTAACCAGTCCATTCCCAAGATGACATCAAAGTCTGCCATCTCAAGTTGTATTAAGGTTGCATCTAAGGTCTGCTCTCCAATGAGAACTGGACATGGTCCATAACCCTTTTCTAGTTCCACTTCTAACCCCATCGGTGACCGTACAAGTAATTTGTAGTCCAATGTTTTGATGGGTAATTTTGTCTTCTTTCCAAATGACACAGATATAAATGAATGAGTAGCTCCAGAATTGAAGAGTACTCTGGCGGGTACGTCATTTATAGGTACAGTACCTGTGATTTATCTTTACTTAGTCTACATGTTCATTCAATATAATTATAACTTTAAAAGTTTCAGTCATACCTGTGACCACATCGGGTGATGCGGCCGCATCCTCGGATGTAACAGCATATACCCGTCCCTGATGTAACTGCTTCTTGGGCTTTGGGCACTCCCTTGACATATGTCCGGGTTGGTTGAAGTTAAAGCACTTCAGAACTTCAGAATTTGACTTTGACTGAGGTTGCACTACTGAAGTGGTCTTGGGTGCAGTAGTAAAGTTCTAAGGATGGAAAGGCTTATACGACCTGGCATTTCCTCCGTTGTAGGAGTTTCCGGCTGATCTCTTGATGCCTCTGTTCTGGTTCAGATAACTCTCCTTCTGGCTCGATTCAATCACTCGAGCAATCTGGACGGCTTCATTATATGTTGTCTTTTCTAATCCCAGAACATGTTCCCTGATGCTTCCTCTCAGTCCCGTGACAAACCTATGGGTTTTAGTTTCTTCTTCTTGCATACTCAGTGGTGCGAAGAAAAACAGCTCTTCATAACGCTGTTGGTACGCATCCACCGACATCTGTCCCTGATAAAGACTCAGGAACTCCTTCTCCATCGAATCTCTGAAGCTTCATGGAAAATATTTCTCAAAGAAAGCTTCTTTATAAATAGCCCAAGTCAGTAGGGCGTGCTTAGTCAATAGATAGGCCCTGGTCGATTTCCACCAATGATGTGCGTCGCCTTTGAGCTTAAGGTGGCACACAATACTTTCTCCTCTTCAGTAATAGTCAGTATAAGAAAATTTCTTTCCATCTCGTCTATCCAGTGTGCTGGCCATAATGGATCAGACGGTTTGCCATTAAATTCCCTGGGCTTCATCTTCAAAAACAGCATTATGAAGAGCTACTCATTCATTTATATGTGTGATGAACCGTTTTGGCTACTCACACCATTATCGGTGAGCACACAACACGGCTCAGTGAGTAGCCAAAACGATGCAACATTACATATGCATGCAAAAAGTCAATTTATATCTTTGGTCTGGTTTAAAGTTTGTAGTATGCTATAGAAAGGTTGAGGTAGCCAAAGGTCGCGTTTATTGACTCCGCCTTTATACACGAGTGTGTGACGTTACCCGAAGATCACGTTTATCGTCAACTCACATGCACCCAACCATGAACAATATATAACAAAGGTTATGTTTATTGCTATATAGTGCCATACCAACACGTAAGCCCCAGTTGGCGAGGGCTGCAAATTGGCTCGCAACTAACCAATCCTAATGCCAAACAGTGTATCCAAGGCCTCACCCCAGCATCACTAAGAATGTCCATAGAGATAGAGCTAAGGTCCCCCGATAGAGTCAGAGACTACATGGACCGAGACCACCTCGCCTGATACTCTACAACAAAATAGTTCTGCTAAGGTAATGGCGATACGACGATGCCAATGCACAAGACTTGAGTTAGAGATAGAGATAAAGTGCTAAGACCCGCCAAAGGTTAACGTTTATTGACGTTCTCATCATACCTCCCCTGATACTCGCTCGCATCAAGCACATCAACCACACACATACAAGCACATGCCTATTCCTATCAACATCATCATCATCATGTTATAAAAAACAAAGTAAATATGCATGAACAAGTAATAGAAATATTGGATGGCATGCTGTATGCACATTACAAACATATTCCCATAGAATCAAGCATAGCATAGGACTCAAAAATAGAAAACAATTTATTATTAACCAATTTAGTTTGGAGTTGAGGTTCCTCACCTTAGCTTGCTACAAGATACTTTTCCATGCTCTAGAATCACCTTTATAATGTTATTATATTGCTAGAAGACCTAACAAAGTCAATAAAGTTTAATTAGAATTAATTTCCAGATTTAAAAATCATTTTGTTAACTGAGGGTCGATGCTAGGGTCGATGCTAGGGTCGATGGGTCTATCGACCCTCCCCTCTTTCTGGACTTCCCGAATGCTGAGGGTCGATGGTCATAAACACCTAGGGTCGGATGGCCTATCGACCCTGGGTGCGACCAGTGGTGCACTCTGGTCCAATTTCCACTTTTAATCCATTCCTTGTGTTTGGGATCCTATGGCTTGCTCCTACATTCCATTCTACATTCATTCCATGGTCTGAAACCATGTATAACCCACCTAGATAGATTTCATGCACTTTCCTAAGGTTTTCCATGAAAACCTAACCATAGCTTAATGGTTTGGGTTTCTCCGAGATCACATTCTTATTAATTACTACCCTAAGGTCTGTTGAAACTCATAGAATTAATATCCATACCTGAGAAGGTTAATCTTTCTCTGAAACTCTTCTCTTTCGGCTTAATTTCTCTTCCTTCCCTTTCTTCTTCCTCTTTCCTTCTCCTCTCTTTTTCTCAATTCGATTAGGTTGTGAAAGGAGTGAAAGTGGCTTAGGGACGTCCTTTAAATAGACTAGGAACATCCTAAATAAGTCCCATTGAGATTTGGAAAGAATCCAAATCGAAAAATATAGAAATTTCCTAATTTCTATATTCGGCAGGAACCGAGGGTCGATGGGAGGGTCGATGATCCCGTCGACCCTAGGGTCTTAAGCTGTCCGACCCTCCCTTCAAAACCGAGGGTCTGACTTTTTGTTTTGGGAGGTCCGACCCTGCTTAGCTGGGTGTGCGACCCTCCCCTAATTTTAAATGTTTTTTGGTCGATTTTATACCTTGGATCTCGATCTCCTTCACGCCCTTGGTCCATTTGACTCGACCATGATGGGTGAACCTGGTTCAGGGTGGTAAGACCGGGTTAGATTGACACGGGTCTTACAACTCCCCCCAACTTATAAAAAATTTTGTCCTCGAAATTGTACGTACCTTCTGAATCAAGTAAGTGTGGGTATTATTTCCGCATAGCATTTTCTTCTTCCCATGTAATTTCTTCCATGTCTCTACTTTTCCATATGACCTTAACATAGTAGATATCTCTGTTGCGTAGACGTTGAACCTTTCGGCTGGTGATTTCTGTTGGTGTTACTTCGAATGTCAAATCATCAGTCAATTCCGGAAAATCTACTGTCATGACATGCGTTGGGTCTTTGACATACTTCTTCAATAGGGAAATGTGAAATACGTCATGCACACTTGACATAGATGGTGGTAGTGCTAACTGATAAGCCACTTTTCCACGCTTAGCTAGAATTTCATATGGTCCGACATATCTTGGACTTAGTTTTCCTTTCTGTCCGAACCTCTTCAATCCTCGCATAGGCGATACCTTCAGAAATAATTTATCACCAACGGCGAACTCTAGATCCCTTCGTCGAGTATCTGCATATTGCTTCTGACAGTTCGGAGCTGTTCTTACTCTTTCCTTGATGATGTCGACCACTCGACAAGTCTCTTCAACAAATTCCGGTCCAACAATACTACGTTCTCCAACTTCATTCCAAAACAAGGGAGTTCGACACTTCCCCGCCATACGAAGGCTTCATAAGGTGACATCCGTATAGTAGCCCCGATAGCTGTTATTGTAAGCGAACTCGATCAATGGTAACTTTTCATCCCATGATCATTTGAAATCAATCACACATGCTCGTAGCATATCTTCTAGAATCTGGATTGTACGTTCTGACTGTCCATCTGTCTGTGGGTGGAATGCAGTACTAAACTTCAATGTCGTACCCATAGCCTTTTACAGTCCTTCCCAAAATTTGGAAGTAAATCGTGGATCTCTATCGGACACAATGCTTTCTAGAATACCATGTGACCGAACAATATTATCCACATACAGCTTTGCTAAACTTTCTAGTGTATATTGGGGTCGTATCGGTATGAAGCGAGCTGTTATAGTCAGACGGTCCACGATCACCCAAACTGCATCAACTACACGAGGAGTCAATGGTAGTCCTGTGACGAAGTCCATAGTGCTGCAGTGCCATTTCCATGCTGGTTCTGGTAATGGTCAGAATAGTCCTGCGGGTCTTTGTCGT
>CM053269.1:93743151-93815645 GCA_028583415.1 Protea cynaroides
CCACATTCGGATTCTCTTGTACTTCAAGAATTTCATGGCTAGTTTCCTCCACAGGTGGTGGTGGTGGAATTGGGTTACATCCCCGTCTGGTTACTCTTTGCCCAGCCATTTCCTGTTCTGGTGGTGGTAATGTCTGAAAAAAAAATCATAGAACATGTGAGGCAATCATAATATACTTCATTCTTATGTTAAAATCCAACTCTCAATATGAAATTCAAAATTTTCAAGTCATTGAGTGAAAATATTGAATTTTCCATCGTAGGGTCGATGGTAGGGTGACTCTATATTCGACCCTAGGCGACCCCAAAAACCCTGTCAGCTCACCGAGAGCCTAGGGTCGATCATAGGGTCGGTATATGTCCGACCCTAGGTTCGACCACACGATGTCTATTAGATCACCAAGAGCCCAGGGTCGATGGTAGGGTCGGTCGTAGGGTCACACATTTTATCGAATTCTGCGACCCCACGACCCAAAATTAGGTTTTTAAACCTGATTTTGGATTCATTTCCTACTCTTTCTTCTTTCTTCCAACTCAACTCGCTTCCCCTGAGTTGCTACAGTATCAACCCCTAGTGTTTGGTGATTATTTCTTTCATTCACGACTCCCGCTCCTTCCCTTCAGGTATACTCTCTACTATTTCTCATTTTTTTAAGCTTTCAAAACTAGGTTTTTCTCCATTTATATCATTTTCTTCAAATTAAAATTTTTCTAACCGTAAAAATTTGATTTTTATTGGGGGTTTTTGCTATTGGCTACCCAATGGATGAAAGCCCTCAAAAATATTTGAGTTTCATCGGTTGGTTATAGAGAAACTTGAAATTTTCCATTTTTGACCTAATTTTTGAGATTTTTTCAATTTGTTGAAATTTCTTCAAATTCGATCTTCCTAGATTAAATTTCCAACTGTATGAGTTTTGCAGGATGGTTTGGAATATATGTAAGTCCTCCTGCCCAACTGTTTGGGTGAAAAATGAGGATTTTTGGCCAAATCATGCCTTTATAATGCCAAAATTTTGAATTTTTTGCCATATCTAATATCTTGTTTATTGTTCTGTGTCTTTGCAAATAGCATGGCTCGTACTAAGGTTCCTAGAGCTCATGATCCCATTCGTTTTTGTTCTAACGAGACAGAGGCTTGGTATACCCACTATGAGCGTAAGAAAGTAGAAGGGGGTCCCTGTGTAAACTTGGCTAGTCTAGCCTTGTTTAACATAGAGGGTGTCTACGGTGACATGGGTTGGCTTCCCGTGATCACTTATGAGGCTTGTACCTGTCCTGCTTTGGTGAAGCAGTTCTATTGCAACCTCCAGGTGGTGGGTGATCGCAATGATACAGAAAGGGGTAGGGAGCTCAGAATCACCAGCTATGTGAAAGGGGTGGAAGTTTCCTTTAACTGCCAGCAGTTGACTGATCTCCTGGGCATATCAAATGACGGCCCCTTGGTGTACTGTGCTCCTAAGGAACCCCAGTTCCTTTCCTTAATGATGCGTGCTGAGAATGATAGCCAGCTACTTAGAGGTGATCGTTGGGAGATGAAGGCGATCAACCTACGGTCAGAGCCCCGGGTGTACTGCAAGATCATTCAGCACAACCTAATCCCCCAGAGTGGCCATTATGATAGGATTTCTCAGTTGACCCAGTATGTCCTGTACTGCGTTTACACTAGGCAGCCTGTCTGCCTTCCTTATATTATCATCCAGACGATGATCCATGCTACACTGCCTGGTCAGCTAGACAACCTGCCCTACAGACGTCTGATCACTACTCTGCTCACATGCCTATACGTCGACTTATTGGATGAGAGGATTCATGAGGATACCTTCTCTTCTAATCTGGACTGGGAGGCCATCTGCAGGGTATGCGAGATGCACAGATCAGTGATGATGAGAGGAACGCTCTGGTGCGTCCTCATACCCGGGTAGAGATGGAGGACACTAAGGCGGCAGCGGCAGCAGCAACAGCAGCCGGAGTACAAGGGGATGATGCTGAAGATGATGACCGCATGTATATGGATGTAGACATTATTCCTCCTCCATCACCGCCGCATTCCATTGGAGCTGGTCCATCTCGGGTTCCTACACATGCAGCTGGTCCTTCGCACCCACCATCTGATGATGTGATGGGGCTGCTGCGTGAGATTAGAGAGGCTCAAGGCGCGACGGATTTGAGAGTAGGAGAGCTTCTAGATGCTTAGTGCGCGACTGATGGGAGAGTAGGAGAGCTTCTAGATGCTCAGCGTGCGTCTGATCAGTGGATGGCCTAGTTGATAGCTAGTCTACAGACGACCTAGACTCAGGTAGCCTGGTTGACTAGAGTGTATGCTGAGGATTACGATAGAGATCGCGAGGCACCTCCTTCTCCAGCACCTCCAGCTCCATGATATATATTTTCTTTTTATTTTTCCTTGTACTACAGAGTAATTGTCCAGATTGTGGACCATACTCTGATTTGGATATGTATATAGGTTGCTTTTTATTCGAGTATATATGAAACTTGTTTCTCCTTTTATATATACATTATTCTCTTTCTTAATTTTGTCTCATACAACACAAGTGCTTATAGTGTGTTCTTATTAAAGCTTTTAAATTTATCCTAACTCAATTCATGAACTTTTGTGGAAGTATACGGTTTAATAGACAGGGCCTGAGAGCTCTGATACCAAGTTGTCCCACCCCAATTCCACACTATTCGAAATAGTGTAATGAACCGCCAATAAACCAATGGTTCAACCAGGATCTCGAATAGGCTGTGTCCGTTTGCTTAAACCATACACATCCACAACCATAATCAGAGTAAATAAACAATAGCGAAAGTCTTTATACTAATGAACTGAGAGTCTAACAGTGGTAACATAAATAAATTATCCAATTATCTTCAAAGGACTAAGACATAAAAATAAATAATTTAATCAGTTACATCGTCTGAATAATTAAATATAAATCTAATCAAAGACGCATGAGTTGCACTCACATGATAAATCATGCGACTCCATCATAACTTCTTCATCCATCGCCGTAGCATGTCCGTACATAGGAGCATTCATATAGTCTTCTACAGTAGTACCTGCATCATTAACTAAAAATATTCGACGCCAAAAGGGTGAGCACACATCATGGCTCAGTGAGCAAACAAAATAATACAAAAAACATATGCATGCATTCAATTCATATCTTTGGTCTGGTTCATAAGTTTGTAATGTGCAATAGAAAGGATAGGTGGTCGTCACACCTCTATACATGAATGTGTGAAGCCGCCGAATGGATCAAACACCATTGCCTTCCCTACATGCACCCACCATGGAATAGGGATAGAGATAAAGTGCTTAGGACCGCATCGCATCACACTTCCCCTGATGCCATATCCATATCAATACGTAAGCCCCTATTGGCGAGGGCTTATAAACTGGGCTCGCAACTAACCAATCCTAATGTCAAATAGTGTATCCAATGCCTCACCCCAACATCCCTCAATACGTCCATAGAGATAGAGCTAAGGCCCCCCGGTAGAGTCAGAGACTACACGGTCCGAGACCACCTCCCCTAATGCCCTACGTCGTAATAGTTCTGCTAAGGTAATGGCGATACGATGATATTAGTAGATAAGACTTGAGTAGAGATAGAGCTAGAGTCTAGTGACCAGGATGAACCATAGTGTCACGTCCTCCCCCTGATGCCCCACTCGCACCAAGTATACTAACCACACACAAATATTCACATGCCTATTCCTAGCATCATCATCATCATCATGTTATAAATAAACAGAATTAAATATGCATGAACATTAATAGCAGGAATATTGGATGACATGTTAAATGCACATTACACGCATACAAGCATAGAATCATTCATGGCATCAGACTCAATAAACAAAAACAATTTATTATTAGCCAATTAGATTAGGTCTTGTTCCCTCACCTTTGATTGCTAGTAGATCCTCGTTCAAGCTTTATAATTCACTTTTAAATCACTGAAAATACCTAACAAGTCGATGGAATTTAATTAGAATTAATTCTCATAAGTTTAGACTAACAGAAACTGTAGGGTCGCAAGTAGGGTAACACCTGGGGTCTCAGTTTCTGCAACCACAAGGGTAGGGTCGCAGGTAGGGTAGCACCTGGGGTCTCAGTTTCTACAACCCCAGTGTGTAGGGTCGCAAGTGGGGTCGAATATACTTTAACCCTACATGCGACCACACCCTCCCTGGAACTTCCCAAGGGCATGTGGTCGATCATGTAGGTCTCATAGGGTTTAATATCATGCGACCCTACGTGCGACCACACATGTCAGGGTCGACCTTTCACTCTTAAGTCCATTACTTCATGTTTGAATCCTTTGGCTTATCTTCATAGTCCTTCCTATGATTGTTCTATGGCTCAAAACTATAATTTTGATACACAATCCATTCTCCACGATGATTTTCTCCATAGAGTCTCTTGGAATTTATCCATGGATGGATGATTTGGAGTTTCTCCTAAATCCTATGAACTATTCTAGGCTCTTAATCAATCATGGAGAATGTATTCATACCTTAGGTTTGCTGAGATTCAAAGGTTTCTCTGAACTTCCTCTTCCTTAGTCTTCTTCTCCAATTCTCCTTCTCTTCCTTCTCTTCTCTCTCTCTCTCACTTTCAATTAGGGTTCTAAGGAGTGAAAGAGGCTAAGGGACGTCCTGTTTATAGAGAAAAACCCTCCATAATAAGTCCCAATGAGTTTAGGAAAGACCCCCTTCGAATTTGGAAGGTTCCTGATTTTCGGTTCTGACTGGGTTCGTAGGGTCGAATGTAGGGTCGCAGAATCCGTCAACCCTACATTTTTTAAAACATGCGACCCCACGACCAAAAAGTCATGGGTTGGACTCTTTTGAGGTGGGGTCGGTTACACCTATTTAGGCATGCGACCCTACCCTCATATTTGACTGTTTTTGAGTTAAATTTCATACCTGGTCTTGTGGTTTCTTCACGCACTTGGTCCACATGGCTCGACCATGATAGGTAGACCTGGTACAAGGTGGTAAGACCGGTTAGTTTGATACGGGTCTTACAACCCAATAGGGCATTGCCATGTGAAAGATCTTTTCCACATAGACCCCAGAAGGAGGGTCATGCCCACGTCAATGCCCTCTCAACAAGACATAAAGGGGTCGCTCATCAATCATTTCTAGGCCCAGCCGCTTCTACTTGGGCCCATGCGACCCATTTAGCCTCCTCTAATGATTAAAGGGTAAAATAGTCATCTCCACAACTGTTAAAGATAAAAGTGACTCTACGACAAGGTATTATTCACTATAAATAGCCCTTGAATCCCAAGAATAAAGGGACACACAACATTTAATACTCATTCTCCAAGGGATTGTCGCTCTGACACCTCAGACTGAGAATCCCTCACTTACCCATAAATATTTAAGTGGGTTTGGTTACCAAGCCCATTAACTATTCATAGATTCCTGACTTTGGCATTAGAGTGGACCTAGGACCATAAGCCCGCCTCCCCTTTGCCTTGTGTTTTGACTTGCAGGTCCAATCATGTTCGTGGGCCACGGATACGGATTCTAGATGAAACAATAAGTTCATGCATTTACATATAGCAACAACTATGTACGTTTGGATGTTGTATGATGGACGTGTGGCATGTTAGAGCACAATACACGGGCCATGTGGTTGGTTGTGGACATTCATATCTACCCATGCATGACCATGTATGATGGTGCGTGTGGATTATTGGAGCCCGGACATACATACCATGTTGGTTTGCTCGCACCTTAGTAGAGACACAGTGATCCATTAGAGTGGGGATCCAAGGATCTCTGTTGGGGTGCCACCCATGTATGGTGGTCCATGTAACGGCTGACTTCATGAATCATGTTGGGATCGACTAGTACCTTAGTGGGGGCACGATAAACCATGGGAGTAGGGAGTCGGGGATCTCTACTGGGGTGTAGCCTTACTGGTGACCATGTATGATGGGCGTGTAGCTTGTTGGAGCACAATACACAGGCCATGTTGGCACGCTATACTTTAGTGGGGGGCACGATGATCCGTTGAAATGGTGAACCGAGGATCTCTGTTGGAATACAGCTTTACTTACTGTGTGCACATGCCATGTTGTGTGATTGTTTGATGTGGATGCGATTGTATTGGTGGGGTATATGATCTTGTGGCGTGTGGGAGCATAATACGCAGTCATATGCCTTGGTTACACTTTAGTTGGGGCACGGTAATCCATGGTAAGTCGGGGATCTCTGCTGGGGTGTAGCCCTTTTTATTATATTCCCATGCATCATACATCAGCCATGGTCAAATGACTTGTGCTTTAGTGAGGGGAATTATTCCAGGATGTGGGGTACAGAGTACTCAAGGGGGGAGCCATAGGTATATGTTCAGGTGGTGAGGTACGGGCATGTGTTTAGGGGTGGAGCCACAAGCACCAATCCAAGAGGGAGCCAAGGAAAGATCCTTGCTAGGGTATAGACCGACCATGGCTGCATACACATTTGCTTGACACTCACAATTACTTGTTTATTTACTTTATTGTATCATTAAATTATTGATTAGGGTTGCATTGATACCTAACTTCTCATTGAGCTAGGATGGGAGCTCACCCCTCGATATCAAAATTCTTTTAGCTTTGGTTGCAGGTACCTCTTCTGCGACGGCTGATATGGATCCTATTGATGTAGAGGGTACTTCTCTTGGTGGGGGTCTGCTGAGGGATCGGGCTGTACCTATAAAGACTGTATTTACGGGACCTGAGTCAGCGCCTCGCTTCCATGAGTTTTGATACCTGTAGATAGATGTGGTTTGGTATATCTATAGTATTTTATTTCAGATTTACTCTAGTTATTTAGTACGAAAAAAATATGTAATATGAATGGTATATGTGAAATGGTTATAAGATATAACAGACTTATTATGTAATGGTAACATTAGAAGCATCTGCTCTCTATTATGATTCCACTGTAACTCTTATGATTCCGCTGCAATTATTATTAAGTATTATTGATTATTATGAATATTGTTTGTGTAGACTATGGGGTTTGCTCGTAGATCACTTTGGTTATCGATCGTTGGATGATTCGGGTTGCCAAGAGAATTGACCCGGATATCACGCCCGATCCCCATAATGGGCTGTGACATTAAGACTCCAAACAATCCACCATTAATAGTGGTGGGTGAATTCCTAAAGCTAGGATTTGGGGTTAGTGATTTGGGGTTGGTCTCCATTAATGGTGGAGCTACCACTATCAAAACTTCCAACCAACACAAGTGAAAGAGGGTGAGAGAATAACTCACCTTAATGGAGGGGGATCAAGGCTTGCTTGAACTTGAGCTTGGAGGTCCTCGAACTATCTCCCACACTCCCAAAGGTTCCGAAAAGAGATGGCTCTCTATCTATAGAAACCTGAGGTGAAAGAAAGTGTCCATCTAAGATCAAGCCGGCGGATGGACACCGGATGACACATCATCCGGTCCGCATCAGTGACGTTAGCTGTCCGAGCGGGAAGACCTGACACAGAGGAAATCCGGGTCAATAAGGGATTTCGGGTGCAGGTCTTACAGGCCATCCAGATATTTGGGGCTCCCAACAGATTTCGGCTTGTTAAAGAAGATGCTTTTTAAAGAGTAACCGGAGAAGACTACTTAAAAGCTACATCGGTGGAAGGCGAACCTCCTCTTTAAAGCAGGTAAAGTGATTCTTCTTAAAAGTGTGGCTCCGCCCTGTCCAACTATGTCAGCTCCCATTTTAAATTACCCAAACACCATCTCAATTCCATTAGAAAATCAGCAGCTGCTTTTTATTGGGATAATGGATCGTCTGATGGAAATATTCATTGGATATCCTGGGAAAGATTATGTCTTTCCAAGAGTAAAGGTGGTTTAGGCTTTAGAGGCCCTCTCCTTCAAAATCAAACTCTTTTAGCTAAACTGGCTCGGAGGGTTTGGCTCGGAGGGTTTTGAATAATCCTGAGGCATTATGGGTTCAGTTTCTTAAAGCAATTTATTATCCTAAAACTGATTTTTTTGCAGGCCTCATTGGGTCATAATCCCTCCCGGGCATGGAGGAGTATTGTTGAAGGTCGAACCATTTTGTGGAAGGTGGGCACTGGAGTTCAAATTCGTATTTGGGAGGATAAATGGATCCCCAAACTCAAAGGAAATAAAAAAAATTCTTTCTCCTAAGCCTGAGTTTTCGGATCTTCATGTTGTTTCTGATTTAATTGATGCTAATACTCATTCTTGGAAGGAGGATATTCTGAATTCTCTTTTTCAGCCGAATGAAGGGGAGGCTGTCAAGCAAATTCCACTCCGAATCGACTTCCAAAGAATCTGCAAAAATGGTTCTCTCTTATGCAGCTTTCATGTGTTGGACCTTATGGAAGCCGAGAAATGACCTTTACTTCAACAATGTTGATTGCAGTCCGCTGGAGATTATTCAGAAGACAAAAGGAGTCTGGAAGGAATTCCATGAGGCCGATAATTTGAGAATTCTAGTTAGCAGCATGCTAGGTTCATTGTTTCTCAATCTCCGGTTTGGATTTGTCCACCAGATGGGGTTTACAAGCTGAATGTTGACGCTGCACTCTCAAGAAGCACTGCCGCTCATGGAATTGGATTTATCCACAGAAATTCCGTTGGTCTCCCAGTGGCTGCTGTTTCACAAAAACTTCCTTTCCCATCTGTTGCGGCAGGAGAAGCCCTGGCCATTCGCAAAGGTTTAACATTATGGTTGAATCGGATAACTTGGAGGTCACTATTGTTTCTATTGTAGAGGATATTGAACTTCTTGTTACTAATTTTTTTTTTTTGGGGGGGGGCAATGGTGCTTCCCATACCCTTGCTTGGAGGGCACTTACCTTAACAGGGTTGGTTAAGTGGCCTCTTTCTACTCCATTGTTACTTGATCATTGTAATCTGAGTATCACGGCTGTACCTAGTTCTCTGAATCAATAGATTATTGCTTTACACAAAAAAAAAATAAACTAAATAAATAAATAAATAAAAATCCTACATACGTGGGGAGTGGATTCAGAGATAATTAAGTCTTCTTGACCCTTATATCATCTAATTTCAAAGAAAAAGAAATCCACTTCAGGGGTTAATTTACACGAACTCTTATGGTCTGTATTTCAAGAACATATCAACTACAAACTAAGGATTACAAAAAATTGGTGTATGGCAGCGGGGAATATATCATAAAAATAAAGTGATAAAAATCAATGGGGCATTTGGGGGGTCTGTTTCAGAAGAAGCTTCTCCAGGAGATCTCATCAGAATATACTTTACAATATCAGCCACATGACTCCTCTTTCTCCTCATTCTTTCAGCACTGAAGGTCAGAAAGTTTGATTCAGAGTGTTGCATCCGTTCGACCTTTTTTTCTTTGGGGGTGGTAAGTAATCCGTTCTACTTTTGCTATTGATAGGGAAGGAGGCCATGAAATCAAATAATAAGAAGAGAACACACAAAGCCTCTATTGAACAGGCTTAATCAAAACCAATTGAATACATGTAGGACCTCAACTTCCTTCTTCCTCCAATGTATAAACAGGTTTTTGCCAAATCTTGGTGTTCTTCTTTGGATCATCTGTCAAACTGAGATCTGTATCATCTTCCTTGAATGTTCTAATGAAAGTTTTTGCTTTCATCATGATTAGCCTCTCTATCATAAATAACTGATAATTGTTCTCTACTACTGGATCCAAGATGCTTACGTAGTTAGATGAATATGCCAAGTTGTACCTGCAGAAATTAGTATTTGACCTTCAGATCAACTTCCCTGTTCATGCTCGCAATGAAAATAACTTTTACATCGTGTTTAAAAAAGGAAAGACACATAAGGCATATGAAAACAATATCTTTTTTGTTTATAAAAAAATAAAATAAAAAAAAAAAAAGTGAAGGATCATTCCACTTTGAAACTAAAAGATACATATAAATTCTTCCAGATCATATACAATAGATTTTGGCAAATTGCAAGACCTAAAACCAAGTAAAACAAAATAACTAAGGCTCCATTTATTTCCATGCAAAAAGGCAGAAAATAACAATTTCTTGTAAAACAGGACCATTGTTTGAAAAATAAGATAAAATTTATATGGAGCAAAATTTGCATGTAAAATATCATTTACAAGGGAAATTTTACAAAAAAGGGGAGGGAGGAGGGGGGCTCAAGAGAAATACCTGACAGAAAGAGGAGAAAAAAATCCCAGTGTCCTCTCATTCGAAGCAATGAAAAGGGTGCGTCCTGGTGGGACCCATTTATCAATTCTCTGGAGAATAAACTCAGGACGAGTATCCCTGTCCAGGTGAGGATGGAGGCTCCTGTCAACACCAAATCTATCTTTTCTAGTTTTTATCTTATCACCTCGACGAACATGAATGGCATCATAATCACCAAGAAGGCCAATAATCTGTGGATTTAATATGATTTTGGAAACGAAATGGTTTAGAACAGCAGCTATGAAACAAATGTAAAACCTTTGTAGTCAAATTCACCCAAATGTCACTACAAGACATGCAAGTAGAAACCGCATGATAAAAAATGAAACCGCACGATCAAAATCAGGACAAAATAAACAACATTCCATGAACTACGCATGGGACATATTCAACAACTCAATTACATCTTCAACCTCAATCAGGTTCATTCAAGCCACCTCCCATTATTGCAATTGGAGATTTTATAGTGGTACTTATCATTCCATGCAAGATAAAGAAAAACTCGATCAAAAGTGCAACATAAAGGGCAAAGCCTGGTGCACATAAATACTCTCAACAGCACACTTTTGGCCAAGCAGTCAGGAAAGAGAGTACATATCCGGGGGAGAAAAAAAAATTTCAGCTAATGAGTTGAAAGATAAAGCTTTCCAAAAGAATGTAATTTTCCCAGAAATTGCACAATGATCTTGTACTCCTAATAAAGTAGTAATACCTCAAAGATCCGCTCCAGTCAAGAACAGCCTAATAATGACTGATGTAAATCAACATCCAGCAGCAACAGTAACTACTCAAGGGAGACACAGTATCTCAACCAAGAACAAAAGCTTTTGATATGGTACCATAAATTAGCTAGATGACTATACCACAGATCCTGAGTAGATTATAAGAATGAATAGCTCAAAATCCCCAAAAAATACCCTCTCAACCATGGTTCAAGGTATTGGTATCGAATCGGCCGATTCATATCGGTTTTGGATGTTGCCGATCCGATCTCATACCGATTTCTAACATATTCAGAGGATCGGTCCGATCCGATACAGGATCTGTAGCATCGGCCGATCCGATCCAATCCCGGGCATGAGTATAAAAAACACACAGAAAGCATTCTTAGTTGCAGCAAAGTTCAAAATCCGATTTCTCCAAATCCGGCGACTGGCTAGGGATGAAATTTTGAGGGTAAGATCATTTTTAGTCCTTCTCCCATTCCTCCAGCCCTGATTGGAGCTTGGTCTGCCGGAAATATAGATCATAAACAGCCAAAAAAGTCCCATCTTCCAACTTCAAAATCCAAGATTGCAGCAACTTTGGAGGAAGATTTCTGCCAATCCAGCCATCCGATGGAGCTGATATTTGAGTGATAGGATCATTTTTCTTCAAGCTTCAAATCCACTGGTGCCGATCTGGATTCTGACAGCCAGAAGCCCTGGATCTGAAGCATTTTCCAGCCATCTCAAAGGCTCAAAAACACAACGATAACAGTGAGTTCTTAACACTGTTTCGGATAAAACTAAAAAGGCTAGATGCATTGTAGCCAATGCTTGAAATTTTCATTACATGGAGGATCAAATATATACAAGAATGTTTTCCTAAAATAAATCCCACAAAATAGGAATGTATAATCATAGAATCGTGGAGGATATACACTTAATAAGGAAGAATCAATTGGTGGGATTTGATATGGGCCAAATTAGTGGGATTGGGAATCAATTAGTATGGTAAGAAGGGATTGAGAATCAATTAGTATGGTAAGAGTTTCCTTCCTTAGTATGAGGAGCACAAGCAATGTCGGAAATATTGCAGTTTGTTGCAGTTTGGAGTTATTAACTGTATACTGCATATATAGTTTTGTGAGTTAGCAACTCCTGGGAAAAGGAGAAGATTGCATCAAAAGGTTCAGCAGAATTTTTTGCTCTGGACTCAATGGACAGGCCTGAAGGCTATTATTTCCTCTTGCGAGCCCTGAGAAGTTTCCCAAGGTATTTGGTATCATCCAGCTTCGCTGAAGATAGTCACTGTAGTAGGTAGGAAACAATTTGGTTTATGGTTACTGAGCTTGCACCCTGTTAAATCTGATACTACGAATTCTACAGCCCTCAGCACCTGCTCAGGTCTCAGGTCTCAGGTCTCCAGTCACCTTTGAATCATGTTATCCTGCCCATGGTATATGGTTCAACCAACCAAGGGAACCCTTTGAAGGGCTCACTCTAAACAAGGGTCTACAGTCAATATAGTAAAGGGAGTTATATGGCAGATACCATTGTACAAGTATAAGATCGTCAGTGTTATATGGAGCTGAATGTTACAACAAAGAGAAAACGCATAAACAAAATAAGTACAGCTGAGATATAAGGATGTTGACATGGATGAGTAGGAAAACTGACAAGCTAAAATAATAAATGAAAAAACTTTGAAGTGATTAAGGGAGTGGCTCCAATAGAAGACAAGTTAAAGGAGAGATGTTTCATGTGGTAGGGGTATTATGCAATAGAGGCCATTTGAGCACACCCATAAGGAGTAATATAATGTTAGTTAGAGGAGTTAAAAAGACCAAGGGTAGACTGAAAATTACTTGGGAATTAATTGAGTAGAAGTAGTCATCATCAGGTAGACTCCACCACACTCCAAGAGAGTGTCAACGACATGTAACATTTTTGTCAACTACAGTCAACCCTTCAGAATCCTTGTCATGTGGTTAGGGTCCAGCCAATTATCATAGGGAACAAGAGGAAGACACTCCTTGGGGGATAAGACGAAGATATCAAGTGAAGATAATAGGAAAAAGGTTAGAAATCTATCATCATAAATGAAGAGTCTAAATCTGTGGTAACCAATAATTTAAATGACCACTTGATTGGGTGATGCAGGCAGGGACTACAAACCCAAAATAGCCTGCTATAGTGAGCCAACAAATGAAGAGAGAAGTGGGAACATATCTGGAACTACCCAGATTCGAAGTTCAGATTTTTCAATGTAATCAGATCTGTTTTATATCTGTGAATCTATAACAGATCTGGAATTAACCAAGTTTCCAATGCTACACAGTTCTTCCAAACCAGTGCGACATACCAAGGAATTTGTACGGCCCCACAAAGAGTAGCCCTCCCCTAAGGCACTAGAACTCCCAGCTCCCATCATCTACTCAGGTGGTTTCCTCTCTAGAGAACCAGTTGCTGTCACTGAAACTTGCAAGTAGATCCCAAAGGCTTGAGAGAAGCAGGGATCTTCCTTGTCAGAAGCCATGGTGCCCATAACTGGCTTCTCACGGAAATTCATCAATATCTGGACTTGTTCTTCAAGATGCCGCTCCCAAAGTACCACAGGGCTCAAAGGAAGCTCAGTGATTACATTGGTAATGTCAGAAGCTTCCCCCTAAGGTTCCCCTCAAAGCTCCCCCAAAAGGAGACTGATGCAGAATCAAGATATCTTCACAAGTATGCTCGCAGGAGGAAGACCAGGCTAGAGGTTCACCTTGGTGCTAGTTGGACCAGTTTTCTGGTTCAGTTTTTGGTCTGCAATTTTAAGTTACTGATTCTTTACAAACCAGATCAGGGTCTTATTTTATATGTAGTTTCTTTTGCTTCTGTTGTTTCTAACAGGTTGGACATCTGTCATAAGTTCCAACCTTCAAGATTGGGGTTACATGGGATTCCTACCCTGCAGTGCAGGTGGGACTCTTGAACTTATTCTTTTATTCTTCTTTCCATCTCTTCCATCAACTGAGGATAGTATTCTGATTGTAAATCCAACGGATGTTTTTGATGTTTTGTGATTAGCGGCTGCTGCATTCTGAGTTTAGTGGTGCTGAGGCAACCATAGTTGTCAAGGCGACAAGGCAACCCAAGGCCTTGGAGGGGCACCTAGCTATACCCAAGGCATTGTAAGGGTACATCTTCTATAAGAGGAATTATACAAAAGGGAAGGGGTTAGAGAATCAATGTTTATTTTGTTTTAATACATATGCATGATTCCATACATTATGGTGTATATATATGTACTCTATACATCCAATAAAAATGCCACAAATGGCATCAATTTAAAAATAAATAAATCAATAAAACAAGCCGAGATACAATAAGGCAACCAACCACCTAGGGGTTGAAAAACCACCCAGAAGCCTAGGTGATGCCTGACAACTATGGACACAATACTTCCCTAGTTTCTTACGTGGTTTCAAGCAGTCTATTTTGTTGCTGGTGATGAAGCTCTAAACACCAAAGCTGCAACCGATACCTTTCCAGCTATGCGTGGAGGAATCAATATCTCGACATGAGCCAAGAGGCAGATCTTGTGCCCATGGTTTAAAATCTCGCCGAGATCTCAGTAATTTCGCTAGTCTTGACACTAACTGAGACGAAATTGAAGTCGATAACTCGTTTCGTTATCGTCTCAGTGTTTTCGACTAATTTCGTCAATTTCTCACGAGATCTATCTCGCGAGAAATTACTTTTTAACCTTTTTTCAAAATGAATAAAATGGCCAATGCCCTGTTCTCGGCAGAGAACTTGACCGAGAACTTGGTGTTTTCTCTACTTTTTTGAAGAAAACTTGATTTCTTCCTCATTTTTTCTCAGTTTGATCTTTGAATTTGCTTCCGGTGGTGTTTCGGACTACAGGGATTGCAGTGGGAGCTTTGTATCAACAGTTGAAGGTAAGATTCTTGCTCAAAAATGAGATCTTTACATGAGACTATGAGAGAGAAAAAACAAAAGTTTGTAGAATGTATGATGATAATAGGATGGATCATCCACGACACTCTACGTATTATTAAACATTGTATGTTGATTGTGGAGTTGTGGACTATGGGGTCATGGAAACTATGGGATCATCTAGTATTGAACATTTGAACTATGATGTAATGATTTATAATTAAGTTTTATTTGGTTTCTCATTCCCCTGATGCATTATGTTATTGTCTCATTTGCCATATTTGATTGAGTATAATAGTCAATATTAGCCTAAGTTTACATCAAACTTCAGCGTTTACTGCCAAAACATGGGTGTAAACCCAAACAACCACAAAGAGTCATTATTTTTACAATTTTAGGCTCTAAATGTGTTCACGTATGCAAAAATGAGGTTCCCCTGAAGTTTAAGGCCTAAAAGATGAGTTTTGGCCACCTAGACAGCCTTTTTACACTGTCTCAATGTTTTTACATTATCTCGGCGTGAGATCTTGCCGAGTTCTCGGTTTCGGAGGAGGCCGAGACTCCTCCGAGACACGAGATTTTAAACCTTGCTTGTGCCACTCCACCTGGTCGTATGAAACTGGCATGCATCCTGGCTCCCGGGACTCGAGAAAATCTTCAAGCAAACGGAGGCAACAAGCTTCACGCCCTTGAATTCTTATTCACGAATGAGAGAAAGCCAACTCCAGTTTCTATTTCTTGGTTTCTGTTTTCTGATCAGCATTACTTCTACTTCCAGTTGCTATTTTCTGCAAGTTCCTAATTCCTGAATTCTCTTTGTATTTTTTACATGGTTTCTAATTCCAGTTCAGTTCCTATTTACTACTTTCTAAATCTGTAAGTTACTTTTGCTAGTTACTAATTCTATTTCTGCTTTACTTGCTATGTTCTTACTTGATTTGGTAACCTGTTATTTTCATGACTACCTGATATATTCAGATCTGATAGCCAGATCTGAATCAAACTTTTGGGATTTGTTCTCATCCCTAACAGCCTACTCGACCAGATTTCTGGCCACATCAGGCTTCTCTTGCTCCTACTTAAATTAAATCTCTGTTTCTGATTGCTGTTCATTTCTTTGCTATTCTGGTTTAATCGTATCCTAAGCCCCAACCCATAGATGACTTACAATTACATCAGAGACACAATCATTCCGCTCTTTGGCCAGAAGTAGCACCATAGAAGAATATTTGCTAAATATACCGGGTAAGTTTCAAGGAATTTGAGTGAGGAACACTAACACAAACCCGTTTTCTTCATACTATTAGTTTTGGTTTTATTTTGTACAAAAACTCAGTAAGTCAACCCATGGGTTGACTGGTCCACTTGGAATAATCATGGTTCTGTACTTAAGGATTTAAGATCAGTGAAGTTAGCTTTAAGGATCCAAGTTAACTTTAGATAAGAATCTGCAAAGGTTTCTCTGATCATGACAGATCAGATCTTTGACCTGAATTCCTCAATCAATTTGCTTTCATCATTCTCTTAATTCTTACACCTCAACCATCTGTATAGCCAAAATCTGTTTCTCCAAACTTAATATTTGACAACAAGATTCTAGATCTCGAACAGTTACAAGACCCTAATTCACTTGTCAGTATGGTTTTCAGCCTAGATGCCAAGAGGAGCTTGTTCATTGTATGCATAGACCCATTAAACACAATATTTGAAATCTGTCTAGCAGTAGTGAAGTATGAGCTAACTGCTAAGCCTGGAAGAAGTTCACAGGTCCCATAACAAGATTTCTTTTTCATTCCAGGAAGGCAATCAAAAGTGACAAGCATAAGAAATTTGACTTCCACGTGTTTATTTGAAAAGACCATACAAGATGCTCTGATCACAAATATTGTTGTCATTATTAAGATTTTTCCATTTAGTTCGCATACAGGAACTGCCACGATAAATTGCAAATATTGTTGATTTCTCCAGGTTCCAGCTTCCAGAAAAGCCTTGGCTCAAAGAACAAAAGGCTTTAAATATAATGAGGCAATGCATGTCTAGCAAGTTTCTATTTGTGGTGAGCATTATTAACTATGCAAAAACTTTAAACACTCAGAGCGATGATGCAGTTAATTTTATAAGAGAAGAACCACTAGGATAGCAGCATTTGTAAAGACAAACGATGCAGTTTGCATTAGATATTAATTCTGTATGGAGGCCTATGTGCAAGCTTGGGAGGCCCACAAGGTGTTGATGGCAGTACAATGGGAAGAAATTGATCTTTGGGTAGTTATATTATAAGTTGGGATTTTTATTTTCTTGGGTTTCATTGAAATGACCCTAATTTATAAGCCCATAAAGAGGGGGCTAAGTGAGCACACGAATTAGAGTTCTTAAGTGTTTGAGTTATATTAGGATACTTGATAGCTTTTAAGAATTTTGTTTTGAATTTATTTACTTTTAGTCACTGTGCAAGAGTCATTGGGAGTTCTTTTATGAGTCAATTTAGGAGTTTTAGAAAGTCTTTATATATACACTTCCCACCAATGAAGGAAGATTGGAGTAAAGAAATTTGAGTTTTCTTCAAGAGCTTTGGTGCAGTTGAGCTTGGCATACAGGATTGGTCTCCTAGATCTGATTTCTTCTCTTTCTTTTCTTCTTCTCCATTGAATAGAATGTGTGATATTTCCTCTCTTCATCTCTTCTGTTCTTTTTCTAATTCTTTTCTGTTTCACATGAAGTGGTGGATATGTGTGTTGAAACTTGTTAAGTTTCCATCTCAAAAGTTCGAACTTGTTAGTAGAGGGACTCTCACATATATAAGGCACCCAAGGTTCTAGTCTCTAAGCAATGTGGGACTATTCCCAACATTCCCCCTCACGTGTTGCCCTTTTTCGGTGGCAGTACACGTGGCATGTAGTCCCTCTTTTGGGTGACCGTAGAGAGTGAACCTGGAGCTCTGGTGAACCTGGAGCTCTGATACCATGTTAAATTTCCATATCAAAAGCTTGAACTTGTTAGTGGAAGGACACTCACATATATAAGGCACCCAAAATTCTAGTCTCTAAGCAATGTGGGACTATTCCCAACAAAACTGATGAGTTTCTCGATGGAGGCATCATAGTTATCATGCCGACAAAGCAACAAGGTGACCCAAGGCATTGGGGTATCTCCAGACGCCCAAGGCCCTGAGTTACCAAGGTGCCTGGAAGGCACCTGGACGCCAAGGCAGCACCTTGATAACTACGGAGGCAATGGTAGTTTCTTCCTTACTTTTTGTCTTCTTTTATTCATTATGATGGTGCTTGGTGTCAAGCGTTTCCATCTTCAAAACGTATTATCCAAGTGGATAGACGATGGTTGGAAGAACATGAAGGTAGACTTGATTGTGAAGAGAACTTATGCTTTCTTATGCCCCTTTACACATCAGGTTGAATTGGTCTTTGTGGATTGCCTAAAGACAAGTAAACCCTAAGGAAGAACCTACTAAAGAAGTTGTACATGAAGAAGGTTCTACTAAAGTACAGCTATTGAAAGACAACGACACTGCAGAAATCAAGCCTACAAGTGAAAGTACTAACAAGGAAGCATAGTTTTAAAACTCGACCGAGAAGGGTTGAGATCTCGACCTTCTCAGTAGTTTCGAAAGGGTCGAGACGAGAAACTGGTTCGAAACTGGGTCTCGACCAGTCTCGACCAGTTCTCGACTGGATCTCGACCAGTCTCGACCAGTTTCGAACTGGTTTAAGTAATAAATAGGAGTCTCGGTCGAGATCTCGACCGAAACTCATTTTTTCTCTAAGTTTGATTATGTTTTCTTCTTCTCCTCCATTCCTTCTTCTCCAACCTTGCATCTAAGACTTGAAAACCTCTGTTCTTTGCAAATCTCTCCATCAAAGTGCTGTTGGAGGCTCATTTTGACCTATTCTTTGCAAATCTAAGGTTCGAGGTATGATTTTTTTCCCTAAAACTTACTTTTTTACATGAATTTGTTTAATACATGTTGGTTCATCATGAAATTTATATATGTGAGAGTCATTAAGCCGATCTACAACCTCATCCTTTCGAAATTATTTTCCTGCATATATATATATATATATATATATATATATATATATATATATATATATATATATTTTTTTTTTTTTTTTTCTGTTAAAAAATGTATTTTCCAGCAATTAAAAATTAAAAAAATATGATAAATATTAATTAGATGGTGTTGAAAATATTATATGATGAACACCGTTGGCCGATCTACGCGGCCACGGTTTCATTTTTTTTTTCTGTATACATATATATATTTTATTTTTTGTTTAAAAAAATAAAAAATACATTTCTTAAATATCAATCGGTTTATTTTCAAAATAATATATGTTGAATACCGTTGGCCGATCTACGCGGTCACGGTTTCAGTTTT
The DNA here is from genome assembly GCA_028583415.1 of Protea cynaroides. Classification (NCBI taxonomy): domain Eukaryota; kingdom Viridiplantae; phylum Streptophyta; class Magnoliopsida; order Proteales; family Proteaceae; genus Protea; species Protea cynaroides. The sequence goes on from CM053269.1 coordinate 93,762,411, forward strand.
TTTTTTCTGTACATATCTTTATTTTTATGAATTTTTTATTAATAAATCCTATTTTTCAGCAATAAAAAATTAATAAAAAAAATATTAATACTTATCTATTGGTGTTCAAAATAATATATGTTGAACATCGTTGGCCGATCTACGTGGTCACGGTTTCAGTTTTTTTTTTTTTACATATTTTATTTTTATGAATTTTTTAATAATAAATCCTATTTTCCAGCAATAAAAAATTAATAAAAAAATATTAATACTTATCTATTGGTGTTCAAAATAATATATGTTGAACATCATTGGCCAATCTACGGTTTCATGTTGTCGGATTATATTTTTCGAAAAATAAATTATTTTTATTTAATATCCAAAATTATTAATAATATCTAAATAATTATGGAAAATTAGGAAAAATATTCTCTTATAACATAGTTTTAAAATTTTGAAAAGTAATTTCAATGTGTTTTGAGTTGTCTTCGCATATTTGATGCTTTTATGTTCTTCAATTTTAAGTTTTATTAATGTAAATCTATTGATTTAAATTTCTCTATTTATCATCTTATGTAACAGTGTCTCATTCTAAATATTATAGCTGCTTCGGGTTCTCGTGAGGGAGTTGGTGATGCTGGTCGTACTGACATGGCTTGGCAGTATTGTATTGCCATTGACGGTGATAGAAAGAAGACCCAATGCAAATTCTGTGGGAAGAAGTTTATGTCTGGTGGGATTTACCAGACTTAAGCAACACTTGAGTGGGACTTCTACAGACATGGCAAAGTATGTTATAGTTCCTGTGGAGATTACCAGGGCCATAACTGCACAGATAAAGGAAGGTCAGCAGAGAAGGGCAGAGAAAGAAAAAAGTAAACAACAATTTAAGGAAGCAATCCAAGGCACAGTACGTGGTTTGGATGATGATAGTTCAGATGATAATGGTCTAGATACCCGGGGTTTGACTGAGGAAGAGGCCAGAGATCTGAGACGGGAAACAATGGCTGGTAAAGTCAGCCATGAGATGGAAATGGAAAGGTTGAGGCAAAGAGCCTTAGGGGCAGATGGTAGTAGATCATTTCAACAGCCCGAAGAACCACAAACACGGAGTAAGGGAGGGTTGGCTTCTATGTTTAGAAGATCAAAAAATACTAGAGCACAACCTCAGGCACCACCACCTACTGCTAAGGATGAGGATTATGTTGAGATTCTACAGCAGGATCCAGCAGTTTTTAGAAAGGCTGGCGCCAAACAGAAGAGATTAAAGAGTATGTAGAACTGGAAGGGTACAAAAGAATTTATTGGGGATGCCTTTGCTAGGTGGTCCATTTATAATAATATCCCAGCAAATGCCAGTGGTAGTCCATACTATCAACCTTTCTTTAATGCAGTTGCTCAGGCTGGTCCTGGTGTTAAAACCCCCACTCCATATGAAGTAATGAATATCTATCTCCCAAGAATTAAAAAAGAGTTAGAAGTATGGATAGAAGGGTTAAAGAATAATTGGGGTATATATGGGGTCACTATAATGTGTGATGGTTGGACTGGTCCCACTAGAAAGTCCATCATCAACTTCATGGTCTACAGTAATGGGAAGACATCATTCTTGAAGTATGTGGATGCATCTGCATGCACAAAAGATGCTAACTACATCTATAGATTGCTACAGACAGTGGTGGATGAAGTTGGTGCTACAAATGTAGTGCAAATTGTGACAGACAATGGCAGCAACTACAAGAAGGCAGGAGAGATGATGATGACTAACTATAATCTTTTTTGGACTCCATGTGCTGCCCATTGCATTGACTTGATGTTGAAGGACATGGGCAAGATCCAAAAAATAAAGCAAGTGGTTGAACAAGCACGCCAGGTAACAACATTTGTATACAACCATGGCTATTCTTTGAACTTGCCGAGGGAGAAATGTGGAGGGGACTTGGTAAGACCCGGCATTACTAGATTTGCTACCAACTACATAGTACTAAAGAGCTTTCAGGCAAAGATGGTAAGCCTCATATCGATGTTTGCATCTGAGGACTGGTTTGGGTGGAGGGAGTCCAGCTCTCCTGCTGGGGTTCAAGCACAGACTACTATAGCTTCAGAGGAATTTTGGAGAACACTGAAGGATGTAGTCAAAATTCTGGAGTCAGTGGTGAAGGTACTGAGATTAGTGGATATAGCATTCCAATCCACCATGCCACATTTATATGCTGTCATGGATATGTTAAAGGACCGTATAAAAACTGTGTTTCCACGTGAAAACAAACATTTTGTGAAGATTATCAAAGATCGATGGAAGAGTCAGCTGATGCACCCCTTGCAGGCTGTGAGTATATTTAATGTTTTTTATTTAGTTCCACTTAATAGTTAGTACTCTATTTTAATCTGGCGACTCATATTTTGCAACATACTATTTGAACCCCAAGTATCAATATTCACACGTGCTTGGGCTCAATTCTGACCTTATCGGTGCGATAAAAGATGTTGTGGCAAAATTTGTGTCAGATTATACTGTACAAGCACTAGCTAATCTGGAAGTGAGTTGTATGGTTTAAGTGCTGAATTATTTGAATATCCATATATTACAATGGCTAATGGTTATAAATTTTGAAATGGGTGTAGATGAAAATGTTCAGAGATGGTCTTGGGAGTTTTGGAACTCCCGCCGCAATGGCTGGACGAGATAAGACCGATCCTGGTATGGAATTATAAAAATTGAAATTTTCAAGTAACATATTTTATTTAATATGTGTATTAAAATGTGTTCTTCATCTTGTGCAGCTGAGTGGTGGTTGTTGTATGGCGAGCATGCAGCTGAGTTGAGGAGAATAGCAATCAAAGTCCTATCTCAGACATGTTCCGCAGCTGGGTGTGAGCGAAATTGGAGTACTTTCTCCCTTATCCATTCAAAGAGGCGGAACAAATTGGACTATCAACGGTTAAATGACTTGGTCTACGCCCATTACAACATGAGACTGAGGGTACAGTGCTTGAAATTTGAACAAAAAAATGAACAAGAACTGATCGAGCTAGCATACGTCTTCCAACTATCTTCAGACAAAAGAGGATCCCTATATGGAATGGGTGAGAGACAGAGCAGTTCCAGTGATGGATGAGCCTAGTGGGATGCCCGACCCCACTGTGTCTACTCCGATGGGTTCTAATCTCTAGCGGTTTATGTCCTCGGATGAGGGTCGTGTACACGCACAGTCGCCTAGACCGTTTGACCCCCCAGCTGGTACTGGTAGTGACTCAGAAGGCGATGATGATACAATGGATCAAAGTAACTGGTCAACTTCTGATAGTAGTGGTAATGATAGTAGTAGTGGTGGTGATCCTAGACCGACTGTACCCATTATTAGATAAACCGGTGAGAGTCAATACACACACACTACACAGGATCCAAATCCTGGTGGACGCGCATCTTCATACAGCCTACGACTGGGTATACACGTAGGTCTCGTCAACAGGAACGCCCTTTGCAACCAGTGGAAAAAGAAGAAGATCGTTTCTTTGACATCGTTCTTGATCCTGATATTATGCCTAATGTTGAAATTGATAGCATGTCCACAAGTTTTGGAGGACTGAGCATTGAGGGTAGCAGTAGACAAGAGCGGGGCAGTGGAATGCTCATGGATTTGGCACCACTTTGGCATACGGTTCTTATTCCGGTGATGATGACCGCATGATGGGAAGTGCTTATGATTATTCCGCTGATACTAGTAATGCTACATCACAGATTGGCTCAAACTTTGTAGACAGTCTCTTTTCAATCCCAAATTTGCAAAGAACCACGCCCCCACACCAGCTAATATATGCTCACTTTACTCCACATTATAGTGAATTGTATCCAAGGTTGGGTATCTTTAGAAACTTCCCGGATCATGTGTATGAGAAATATGTGGAAGACTACCAGACCTTCTATAGCCGAAGGATGTCGTGGCAGGACTTTGTTTATTAGACCGAGATATATTTTCTTCAGCAAAGTCAATCTGATCAGATGGAACCTGCACGCCACTCTACATATGATTAGACATTGGGATGGACTGATGGGAATGTATTATTTCATTTTGAGTATTTAAGTCATACATATAATGAGTACTTGTAAATTATGTCATTTTGTGGGATTTATGATTTATGAATGTATGATTTTTCGATAATGTGATTACTTTTTATGCTTCAAATGTGTTTATATATATTAAATAAGTATTTTCTTGCAATATATATCCTTAAAATGGCTCTAAAATGGACTTAGAACATCAAAAAATGACTTAAACCATAAAAAAAACCTGTCGAAACTCTTATTTTTACCCTTTGGGAGTTTCGGCAGGGCCTCGGCCGAGATCTCGGTAAGGGTGTCAAAAATGGGCCTGGCCCAGTACCACGGACCCAGCCGGCCCGATATAACCCGAACCCAGCTCGGACCGAACCTTAATGGACAGGTTTCGGTCTCAGCTTGTAGAGCCCGACACCGTTTCAGCCCAGAACCAAATCAGACCGGACCGGCCCGTTAAGAAGCCCGAACTAGCCCGAACCAATAATACCCAACTCGAACACCAGTTAAGTCCATCTGGGCCCAATTTCTTAATTTTAATGGTTTTAAATTTTGATGGATTATATTACACTGTTATAGTTCACTTCTTGATCCGAAAGATTATGTGAATCTATAGTTGAAAAGAATATATTAATAGTTACAATTTACTGAATTATATAGATATAGAAGGAATGATGTTAATTTAATAGATAGAAATAATAAAATAGGTTATATATCTTACATATAAAATAGGCCCGATAAGCTTGATAAGCCCGGTCCGAACCGAACCAGCCGGAAATAACCTCAATAAGCCCAGCTCGATAACAAACCGACACCGGACCAGCCCATTAGTTATTGTGTCCAGCGCAGCCCAACCCAACCCAAACTCTTAATAGACATGTTTTGGGCTGGGCTTATAAAACCTGACACCGGTTCAGCCCAGACCAAAACAGGCCCGGACCGGCCCGTTGACACCCTTAGTAATCTCGGTTTTCTCAAGGGTCGAGACACCCTCGAGATCCGAGATTTCGAATCATGCAAGGAAGTCAACGATAATAACAAGGAAGAAGTCGTGGCTGAACAAGTGGTGGCTTGAACTGAAAAAACTAGACAAGAAGTGCTTGCTGGTCATCACAAAAAACCAATTCCCATTGTTGAGCAGCAAGATGAAATCAAGGAGCAATACTTCATCAGTGAAGGAGAAACAAATCTGAATAATCTTCTTGAGAAGGAACCCCAATTTGAAGATGATTTTGAAGAAAGAGCTCTTATTGAATCTGTCCAACCATGTTTGTTTGTTGATTTGAAAGGACGATACATTCATGGAATCAAGTATCAACACGATACGCACCTTATCGGCCGATATGTATCGGTGTTGGCACTAGTCGATACGATACAAGTCGATTTGTATCCCATTTTTTAAAAAATATAAAGTATCGTAGTGTATCGACCGTATCGAGCCGTATCGGTTCGATACGTATAGATACGGTCAATACACAACTGCTGTATCGATACATTTTTAAAGTTAAATTTTCTAAAAAAAAAAAAAAACCAAAAGGGATCGACCAGTATCGAGCAGTATTGAAATATGAGAAAATTACCTTCTGTTCTCATTTCTAACAAAGCCGATCTTCTTCCTCTTTGTAAAACTCAATTTTTCCCTGAGATTTCTCCAAAATACCATAGGGCTTTGATTCTTAGCTCTAAAACGATTGGAAATGAGGCATTAAACACTTTGTTTGTGAAGATTAAAAGCTGAAATCATCTCTTCAAGCTCCAGAGGCGAAAAACCCTAAAGTTATGACTTTGAACTTCAATTTTTTTCACATTTGTGTTGTTTCTTCCCATGAATCAGTGAACTATGGTCCTATTTGATAAATGCATGCTTCATTCATGGATTTAAACACTGATTTGAGGTTCGATTTGAGAAATTTTTGAAAAACAGTACAAATTTTGAATTTTTTTTTTTCAAAAATTAATCCTTTGCTCTTCTACTACTTATATAAGATGTGTACACCACTAATCTACCATCTTTGCTTCTCAGTGGTAATTTTCGAGTTTTTTTTTTTTTTTGGTTAAAAAAATAGATATATAATTCAGATAAACTATTTTTTTCATGTAAAGTTTTACTATTCTCTCTCTTTCTCTCTCTCTCTCTCTCTCTCTCTCTCAATTTCTATTCTTGATCGATTCACTGTTTTGGTCCTGATTTGTCTTTCCAGCAGCAGTAACAGCTTGACTTTCTAAATTCTTGTTGTAACTTAAAATTATTTTTATTTCTGTTAAAATTCTAGAAGCTTGATTACAGATTAGAGATCTGTTAGAGCTAGATTCTTTTTTTGATTCATGAATTAGTTTTGAGTTTGTATTTTTTTTTTTAATTTCTTTTTTTTTTTTTTTTTTTGCATTCCTCATTTACTATTACATTTACCTCCACTCAGCTCTCTCTCTCTCTCTTTGCTCTCTGCTCTATGTTCTCTCCTCTATTCTCAGTACTAATCCCACCTCTGTACATTACATAGCATATCAAACAGAAATATTTACCACTATTTCCTATGGCTATAAAATTTTAGTACTTTATACATTATAAATTAAACATACCTGACTACATAGATGTAAGATTAAGATTTACAGCAGCTGTAAATGAGACTAAAGCTATCTTACAGGCCGTCCAATAAAAGAACCCATAAGTATCACACAATTTGTACTTAGTTGTTTCAGTCAATTTTATTAACATACTGTAACGAAATTTCAAAAATATATTAAATCACCTTCTTGATGTGAAACCATTTTATTTTATTTTATTTTATTGAATTTCAATGATATGAAACCAGTTCTGCAACCTACTATTTTTCTTTTCTATTACCAAATAAGCATGATCAACACATATTAAGGACATACAATTGGTATATCTTTTCATATTACTATTTTCTTGGACCTTGAAATTTTAGAATAATTTATCAGTCAATCCATTACAGTTTTTATATTACTTTTCTAATATTTTTATGCAATCCAAGTAGACCTTATGATCATATCTTACATCTCTAGAACTGTTTCAATCATATGATTTGACCATCTTAGAAGTCGAATCATTGCTTGTAAAATTTAAATCATCCATCATATCATTGAAAACAATCCAATTATTTTTTAAATGAAAATAGTTTGCTAGGTTTGTCATTTTATATTAACCTCGTATGTCGTATCACACGTGTGGTGTGTAAGAATATGGCGAACAAAGACGTGGGTTGGTTGTATTGCACCAAAATCAACGGCAATAGATTGATGACAAAGTACAATTTCTGTGGCACTGAACATCATGGAGGTGGGGTGACATGGCAAAAGCAACACATGGCAGGGGGTTTTGCCAATGTCAAGAGGTGCTCAAAATGTCCAGTGAAGGTAAGCAAGGCAATGGCAAAGCACTTAGCTGAAGGAAAAGCAAAAGGAAAACAGAGGAAGGATGATGCAGAGAGATTAACAGAAAACCTTATGGAGGATGAGGGTCAAATAAACTTAGAGGATTATGAGGGGTCCGATATGGTGTTGAAGATGAGATTCAACAGGTGCTTAGGAGATTGAGGCATGAGGCAGGAGAGAAACGTTGGAATGAGGACCAGCTGAGAAGGTTTGTCTCAGGGTGTTGGTGGAAATGGTGCTGGTGGTAGTAAGACACAGACAAGTAGGGGCAAGCAACCAGCTTCATTGAATAAATCCAGCAGTGTAAGAGGTATGTTTGATTGAGTGAGATGGAAGAGGAAAAAGAGCCTAGAAATTCATGACATGGTTCCTTCAAGGCCCTTCAAACCAAGAGATACAGGGCAACAGAGGCTAGAGGAGTCAACGCATTCTAAGTCCATGAGTGAGAAAATAGGAAAGTCCATCGCTAGATGATTCCACAGTGCATTTATCCCAGCACACAAGGCCAAAGATCCCTATTTCAAGGCAATGATGAGGGAGATACAGCGCTGTGAACTTGGTGTGACGGCATCCACAGCTTATTAGATTGTTGGCCCTTACTTGGATGCCATAGTGGGTGAAGTCAATGATTATATAGAAACTTTCAAACAGAAATGGCCCCAATATGAAGTAATCATCATGTGTGATGGTTGGAGTGGGCCCACAAGGCTGTCCATCATCAACTTTCTTATCTACAGTAATGGGCGTTCAATCTTCCTTAAGTCAATGGACGCATCAGCTCACACGAAAGATGCACAGTATATATTCAAACTGATAGATGAAGTTATTGAGGAAGTTAGGGAGGAAAATATAGTCCAGATTGTTACAGATAATGCTGCTAATTACAACAAAACTGGACTAACCCTTATGCTGAAGAGGCATCACTTATTTTGGACACCTTGTGCTACACACTATGTTGACTTAATGTTTAAAGATATTAGAGAGTTGCCCAAGGTGGCTAAGGTGGTTGGTCAAGCAAGAACGGTGACAAATTTTATTTACAATCACAGTTGGGTGTTGGCTTTAATAAGGAAGCACACATAAGGGGATATGATAAGGCCTGGAACAACTAGGTTTGCAACCAACTACATTGCCTTGGACAGCCTTGGGCAGCGAAAGGCAAGTTTGCTCCAAATGATAACTAGTGGAGAATGGTTGTCGAGTACATATCATGCAACCAAGATAGGGACTAAGGTGACAGGAATCCTTATGTCAACAAAATTTTGGAAAAAGGTTGATGAAATAACCAAGATTATGAGCCCCTCTTTGTTCTACTTAAGTTGGTTGATGGTGATAAGGAGCGAACAATGGGGCTGTTGGTCGATGCAATAGGGATGATAAGGTATAAGTTAAATGAATGGAACCCATCGTCTAAAAAAAAATATTTGAAGATTATAGAGAACCGATGGGAAAGAATGTTGTTACAAGACATTCATATGGCAGGTACTTTGGTTTCCATTAGTCTTAGACTATTTCTTTTTATATTTATCGGTTAGGATTTGAATTATAAATTTCTAATGTATCTTACATCTGGATGTGTAGCATATTACTTAAACCCAGATCAACAATATTCAACAGTTGGATTGGCATATGACTTGAAATATATAGAAGCTGTTAGAAAAATTATCAATAGAATGGAGCCAGATACAAGTAATGCCTTTGTTGGCCACAGAACAAGTAAAAAAAACCATTCTTGTTTTCCATAAATGTTAGTTGCACAAACCCTTAATGATTGGCTATTTAACTACTGTAGATTAAAAATTTTCATGAATGACAGGGAAAATTTGGTGATCGAGTTGCTAAGGCTGCTGCATTCAAGATGGTTCCTGGTAAGTTAGACAACGAACATATTATTTTTGTCTTAACTGATTGGTGTCATAACTAATTAGTGGCTGATTGAAAATATTGTTCTTTGTACAGCTGATTGGTGGCTTAATTATGGCACAAGTGTTCTACATTTGAGGAGGATTGCAATTCAGATTTTGTCCCAAACGGCCTCCTCAAGTGGTTGTGAAAGGAACTGGAGCACTTTTGGGCTTATACATACTAAACCACGTAACCGCCTCAACCATGAAAAACTTCAGAAGTTGGTTTATGTGCACTACAACATGAGATTGATGAAAAAATCTATGGAGTTGGAGCTGCCAAATGAAACAAAAGCTTACATCAACCCACTTAACACGACCCATGCGCTTGATGAGGATGACCCAGTTAAAGCATGGGTAGAGGACACCGATAAAGCATTTGTGATGGATGAGATTGTTGAGGATAGACAATCTACTAGACCTGATCCTTTAGTGGATGACATCATTCGTCAACTAAATGAAAAATACAAAACACAAGCACCATCACAAACACAAGCTCAAGTCCAAAGTGAGAGTACTTCGTCCCCCTCTGATGGTGATGCCAGAAGAACGAGGTCAGGTGCTCAATATGGAGGCACTATTTCTAAGGAGAGTGGTGATGATGATGATGATGATGATGATGATGATGATGGTGGTGGTGGTGGTGGTGGTGGTGGTGGTGGTAAAAGTGGTGGTCGGGTCAGTGGTGTAAGTGATGCTAGTGGTACTAGTGGTGGTGGTGGAGGTATGCAATCATATGATCCTGTGCACTTTACAGAGGAGGCGGGATTTACTCATGCAACTCAAGACGATGATCATGGTGGTCACTTACAACAAAAAAGTTACAGCCGAAAGGGGAAGGGGAAGGGTAGGCAGTAACTCCATGATGATGATACTAATATGATTACACATGAAATGGAGTCAATGAGCATGAGTTCAGATCCAAGCAATGGAACAAGAATGGTGCACTATGGAGTAGGGGTGCAAGTTTTACCCTGACAACCCGAACCTGCCCAAACCCACCCTGAACCCTAGCAGGGTTGAACCCGGCCCAAACCCTGATAGGGTTGGGTTAGGGTTCAAATTTTGATCAACCCTAGCAGGGTTGGGTTGGGTTGGGTTGGGTTAGGGTTGACCCCTGGGTTGAGCCCAACCCAGCCCGACCCTATATATATATATATATATATATATATATATATATATATATATATATATATATATATATATATATATATATATATATATATATATATATATATATATATATATATATGTGTGTGTTTGTTATATCTTTAAGTTATAATTGTTATATATATGTTAATTGACAATTTGTTGTATGTTTATGGGCCAATCAAGGTCATTCCAACCCTAAATCAGGGTTAATCAGGGTTAACCCAGCCCAACCCGGCCCTGTCAGGGTCAATCAGGGTAGGTTAGGATTAGGCCCAACCCTGTTAGGGTCAGGGTTAAGGTTGTATATTTTCTGACCCTGACAGGGTTGGGCTGGGTTAAGATTAAGTTTAAATAGCCAGGGTTAGGGTTAGGGTTTTGAAAAACCCGGTCCAACCCGACCCTGTTGCAGCCCTACTATGGAGTAAATACTGATCAAAACATCGACGTTGGTAGTACATCACATGGAAGTCAAACTAAGACATCGTGGTCCCATAAACGAGAATGTCGACTTCAGAAGAGTATGCACATTTCTACTACCAGTTTACTAACTACTATAATCAACATATGGATTGGTTTACCTATTGTACATGGATAAGAGATACGTCCCAAAAAATATTTGTTGCACCTCTTCCTCCCCAATATGAGTCAGAGTTCGAAGCAGGCCATCATTCGACATGGAATTAGCTGAGTAATATACAAGTAAGAAACATTTTCCTTCTTAATGTTGTTAATTATAGATTTATTGTGTTTTATGCTTTAAAAATGTGTTTTGTATGATCCTTAATCATTTCTGTGCATATCCTGCCCCATAATCATGTGTATTAATTATGTAAAAAACATTTTCTTTCTCAATGTTGCTAATTATAATATTTTTATACTTTAAAATTGTGTTTTGTATATTCCTTAATCATTTTTGTGCCTATCTTGCCCCGTATCCATGCGTATCCACCGTATCCACGATACGATACGATACGTCTTTTAATTTCAACTGATCGATATGGTACATATACACGATACTTGATTCCTTGGATACATTGCAAACTTTATACGTGTAGACACCAAATTTTTCTACTGTTCCCCACAACGAGGATGATTTTGCAAGAATGTTATTCTCAAGCTCTCTCCGAATGGAAGGCTTGACCATATTTACCTATCTTGGATCCCACCTAGCCTTTTTTATGGAGAAATACCTTTTCAATAAATAGTTTTGAGCCAAATACGGCTCTGCGGTCACTTCCGCTACGCTGCGAAATGGCTTGCGGCTTAACAATTTGTCCTCATGGCACCGTTGGCATTAATTTGATTTGACATAGAGGTGACACGTACCCTGTACGGGCCACGGCTTAAGAGTCGTGTGCATAACGCGGCGCCATGTGCGCAATTTTGAGTTCTCTATAAATAGCCTTACCCTTCATTTGATTCAGTATCAGTTTTCAATTTCAGTATTAGTTTTCAAATTCAAAAACCTCAAACCTTCAAATCAAAATTCCTTAGAGTTCAAACCTAAATTATAGAACCCCCGACCCGTCTTTCTACATTTTACCCTTTAATACTAGTCCAAATAATAATTTGTGGTCAATCACTCCCCACGGAGCAAACAAGACCAATAGTTTCCCCTAAGCCAAGGGAGAGGCACTCTTACAAACTTTGGGCCTTAGGAGCAGAACAAACCTCAAGTATCGTGTTCTAATTTTATTTTAATTATTATTATATAGTTTCCATAATTATTTGTATTAACCTGCCAATAATGTATAGTTGGGACGAGAGTTTTTCCCCCGAATACTTTTAGGGGGATCATTCTTCCCTTGAAAACCCTACGGTTCACTAATGACATAGCGGGACAATATTTTGGGGAATATAGAATATAAATGACATCCCTACACTATTATTATGCCTAGTTCAAGGCCATTTTATTTAACATCCTTTTTCGATTGGGTATGGCTTCGACCATTCCCGGAGCTCGGCAATTAGTTAATCATAGGCATATTTTAGTTAATGGTCGTATAGTAGATATACCAAGTTATCGTTGCAAACCTCGAGATATTATTACGACGAGGGATGAACAAAAATCCAGAGCCCTGATTCAAAATTATCTTGATTCATCCCCCCATGAGGAATTACCAAAACATTGTTGTGAACATAGCAATATGCAGTTAGATTGTGTTCGGGACAACACTCTATATCTACAAGCGTCTAGTAAAAAGACCGGCTTAAGCCGGCAGATTGGGTTCCTAACATCTTCCCATATTCGTAACTCACTCTTACTCAAGATCTCTGATGGCGAGGTCAAGATTACAATTCAATTTCACCCTAATCCTTACAAAGAGGGATCTTTTACGACCAGCCCAATCAAAATTTCAAGTAAACAATAAAACCAGAATTGTAACAATATAGAAAATTTGAGTTATCTGAATATCCAGCCATTGGAAAGTCTTCAAAATTGGTGGGGAAATACTCTAGGATGTACTTGATAACATACCCAAATTTGAAGATGATCCAACCGTGGATGAAGAAGTTATGAATTTTCGAAAACTCCTATCATTTGAAAATGGGACTGGTAGTTGTAGCTCTGCTTTATCTGGTTGTAATCAGTGTTTTAAATCTCGGCGAGATCTAGAAGATCTCGAGGGGCTCGAGACGAGATCTCGCCTCGATACAGTGTATCGACCATCTCGACCAGTTCTCGAGCTGGTCTCGACATTTTCGACCATTTCTCGATATTTTCGACCAGTTCCCGACCATTTTTCGACTAGTTCTTGACTGGTTTCGACATAATGTATGAATTGTGATTGTATAGTCTACTCGACTGCTTTGGGTTTTTTTTACTATGACAATTAACTAATTAAGTGTTATTATGTTTTTTCTTCTCTTAAAAAAACATTTTACTGGCTCATTTGGTCTTCTGTGATCTTCTAATAGTGTCACATTATGTAGAATAGTCAATATTACCCTAGGTTTACATTTGAATTTCAAACCGACACTGCCAAACATGGGTGTAAACCCAAACAACCACCATGTGTGATTATTTATACAGTTTTATGGTTTAAATATGTTTATATATGCTAGAATAGGGTTCCCCCAGAGTATCAAGCTTTAAAATGGTCATTTTAGGTCGAAATACACATTGTAAGCCTTCACGGCTTTTGTGCAGTGTCTCGCCGAAATTTCCGAGATCTCGGTTTATCAGAGGGTCGAGACACCCTCGAGATTCAAGATTTCGAACTATGGTTGTAATCTCACAATCTCACAATATTTGAATGACCAAACAGTAGTACTAATGTCGCAATTACTTGAGAGAGAAGGTAAGAGAGAAGTTGGAAAGCAAAAGACAAGAAAACACCAAGGAATGGATCTACGGTTGAGTCTCACAACCAAAGAGAGCCAACCAGAAATCGTAACAGATTTTCTGATTTATCTAAGTCTACCTTCTTCCTTCTTATTCATTCATATATATATATATATAGAGAATAGTACTTACATAATTATGGAATGGAGATCCGTCCAAACCTTCCATTATTGACTAAAAACATGGAAGGAAAATCCAATCTTTCTTTGCTATAAACTTTCTAAAACTGAAACGAACTAATAGGAAATTTTCCTAAACATAGAATGGAAAGTTTCTAAAAATAAAACTCCTAACTTAGGCAAATCTCAAAATATAATTAATAGTATTAGAAAAATGCTTACATGGTAATTTTTTATTAGGAATCAATAACAAAAAGAAGGAAATAAAACTCTAAAATCCATTGGTACTGTTCACGTGAACAGTACCACGTGAACAGTGTTATCAATATTGCCTCTAAAATCTGTTGGTACGTGAATAGTGTATTCTGACTGGTCAATACTGCATCAATCTCTAAGTAGACCAATTATCTTTAATCGGGCCCAAACTATGTTTGACCTAATTCCCCCAAATTAGTCACTCGGGATATGCAGGCAGCTCGAGAAAACAGTCTCAAGCTCGATCATACTTACATACAATTTACTTTCAACTGGGTCCTAAGCCCTTACACCAGGTGGCAACTCCCCATTCCAGTTTGGAATATAGACCGACTGTATCCCTGACAACGAGATCAAACAATGGACACATAGCCATTAGCGTGCCATTCCCGAGAAGAGGGGTCGTTCTGTCCCGACGACAACATCCATCTTGCAGCGGGCGACGACCGTGGAGGCACCCACAATGTGCAACATATTTTCTCTCTAGAAAAAGATCCTCTGTAGTGAGGCCACCCCTGCAGTGAAGATCACATCCACTCAAAGTGGATCGACACGTATCCCGATCCACTCCAAGTGCATCAGGATACACACATATCCACTTTGAGTGGTTGGGATCCTTACTACAGGGGTGGCCTCACTACAGAGGATCCCAATCCTTTCTCTCTTGGGCTAAATGAAAAGATTAGCATTGGTCGTGTCATGTGGATACTTCAACACTTTAAAAACTCGAGGATGAGTATTATCTAGCACTGGGGAAATTGATGCAGTTGCATTAGCTATTAATACAGTATGGAGGCCTATGGGCAAGCTTGGGAGGCCCACAAGGTGCTAGTGGCAGTCACTAGGCTGAAATTGACCTTCGGGTAGTTATCTTATAAGTTGAGCCTTTTATTTTCTTGGGTTTTATGGTCACGGGCCTAATTTATAAGCCCATAAAGTAGGAGTTAAGTTAGTACACAAAATTAGATTCTTAAGTGTTTGAATTAGATTAGGATACTTATAGCTTTTAAGAATTCTGTTTTGAAATTATTTACTTTAAATCAGTGAGTGAGTCATTAGAACTCCTTTTACAAGACAATTTAGGAATGTTAGAAGGTTTTTATATATGTAATACACCCCATCAGTGAAGGATGATTTGAGTAAAGAAATTTGAGTTTTGTTTCAAGAGTTTTGGTGCTGTTTAGCTTGGCGTACGGGATTGGTATCCTAGATCCGATTCTTTCTCTTCTTCTTATTCATTAATAAAAATATGTGAGCTTTCCTCTCTCTTCATCTCTTCTGTTCTTATTCCAATTCTTCTACTCTCTTTCTTGAATCTGTTCATTGATTCTGCAGCTTTCTAGCTTTCCTACCTCCAATAGAAGTGCTTCATAGCACTAATCTAAACATCAGATTTAGATAATCTTTTGTAAACTTGTTAAATCTCCTAATCTGGTTTGTCCTATTTCCCTGTGATCCTGTTGCAAGCTAATCTCCCATTGGAATTCTCTTGGTTCAGGATTAGCACTGCATTAAAAAGCCACAAGTAAAACCTGTGCCCAATCAAAGACAACATGTATGATGATCTCTGCAAAATAATAATGAGAATCTGAACGAGGTTGTCAAAGCAGAGTAACACCAATATTTATACAGTTGGGTGATTGTCTTTGTCTGTCCTTACAAAGGAAAAGATCATGTTGCTCATTGCCACTGTGAGTAAGATTTTTCATCCATATTCATGATAGCACTTCAAGGCTCCTTCACATCGCGTTGCAGCAATATGGTCACTGATATTTTATAATCTTACTAAAACAATGGGAAAAGGTGTGGGAAGCCTCCGATAGCATTTATTGAGAAAGAGCATCATAGTAACATAACAAATTTTATCAGCATAGGAGCACAGAATCAAGGATCGGTGCACTTTTAACAGTTTCATGAGCAGGCAATACATGTTAACACAACCTGTGAGAGGATAGTTTCATTTAGTTAGGAACTTGTATTTTTAGGATAATCTTGTCAATTTACAAATTCTTACTAAATTTATCTTTTATTATTTCCAATTTCTCCTTTTACTATTTTAATAAGTCCAAAAATTACCATTCAATATCATAGCTCAGTAATAGTCAAATTTTACTGTTTTACTAAATAATTGGTTTTCTTCACTATTATGGTTATTTCAGTCATCTAAAAGTTTTTTCGTTTTAGAAAAGAATAAAATTGTAGTAAAGCAAGAACCTAATGAGATACAGTACAACAACAAAAGAAGAAGAGACTGGCCCAAAACAGAAGAAAAAACAACCAAACCTACAAAATAGGATCGGGCCCAGAGTACAAATGAGATCTGCCCACCCAGACAGCTAAGGTACTAACATTGCATGTCATCCATGATCCATTAGAAAAATATGTTCTGGAAACACTTAAGACATCTGGACCTACCAATAAGGTGAAAGTCATCTAAAATGGTTCATTGAGTGAGATAATTTATTGGAATTGGGTTTCAAATTGAAGCTGTAGTCCGTATCATAGTTAAACATTAGTTGGAACCTTTTGGAGATTTTATAAATAGGGTAGTCAGCAGAAAGATTGCAATGGGTATAATAAATGAACTTCTGAATGTATCTAGTTCTGCTGCAAAGATGATAGCCCTTGGTCAGAAGTCAGAACATTCACAAACCTGCGTTCTTCTTTTATCTTATAAATAGATCTTATTACTGGAAATTCTCCGTCTGCTACTTTACTTGCTATATTATTGCTCCTTCCTTTATTCACATAATTCCTTCACTTCAACCATTTCTCTAACTAGAATCCCTGTTCCATCTAAACCCTGATTGTAATTCTTGATATCAAGATTCTAGACATTTAATGCTTAGGAAAATTTAAACCACCAGAGGGTCTGATTTTATGCCAAAAGTCCAAAACTTCATCATACCCTTAGGCCATCACCTATGGGATTCGACATCAATCCAAAAAGAAGGCGAGGTAGACATGTTAACAGATCAAATTTATCTAAAAACACAATGATCATTTATTAGAAATAAATGCGAGAAAATCAACCACACTAAAAAAATTGGGTACTAACAAAATAACATGGAATCACTTTTGTTTGGTAAATAAGCATTCACCAGCAATAAAGTTAAACTCATCCACGTAAGTGTTGAAAGAGCAAGCAACCATAAGAAAATTGGATTTTGCTCAGTTGTAACCAAGAATTACAAAGTATTAGAACTTAAAGTCAGCTTCAAGATAACAAACCTTGTCTGCTGCATCTCTTAGTTTTGCAGCTGCCATTGAAGGGAGAAATGAATACGGCAACGTTATAGCACTACGGTTGTTTCGATCCTTGCATTCCATAAACCTGGATGGCCAATGTGATCAAGACCTATTCAAGAACTAGCAAGATTTCATGTACAGTCTTTGAAGGCACAGGGATGACTAGATATGTCGCACTCTTGACTCTGCCAGAAATCAGAACTATCATACGGTTCCCATGTAATGATTTCTATATAAATCATTACGTTAAGTATGAGTCTTATCACTCAATCAAATTTAAAATGTCTCAACTGACAAACTAACTTATGATTGCTTTGAGTAATCAAAACTGTTTAATTCATAATGTATGAAACGGTTCTCGAGTAAAATGGATACTATAATATGTGGCCTCAAGCTACAGAAGTCAAGTTCTTGTAAACTGGCACAATAATTCTAAATTATAAAAAAGAACCAATTAGGGTTTACCATGATAGGGGACTCGCAGTACGATTTATTAGCAAGAGATTCCAATATTGACTGCTGTTGAGTTCAGTCCGGCTTACTCCTTCCACATGGGCAACTCCTCTATTCCCCAACTTCATACTTGTTAAAAGTACCCGGTACCACATTTTTGAATTGTCCAGGATTACAGGAACGGTTTCAGATATCAGGTCCAAATCATAAAAGGAATCCATGGCGCAAGAGCTTGCTGCCCATCTACCAGAAAACATGAGAAAGCCTCAGATCACACAGATCACAGAGATTATTAAAAATAAGTAAATAATTACATGAATGAAAATTTGGAAACAAACTGTTCCAAATTTTGGTTTTCAATTTTAGAACGCAGAAATGGTCCAAAGAGAATCTTTCTGAAGCAAACCCACCTTTCTTCTGAATTTGAATTACCCGACTGATGGAAAATCCACTTCTTATTGTGTATTGGATTTATACACATCCTTGAAGGCATTACAAAAGTTCTGCAAATGAAAAAGACAGTTTAGTTTATATATATATATATATATATAGAAAAAAAAAAAGGAACAACAGACCCTGTTTATCAAGCTAACTAATCCTAAAGTGACATTGTAAGTCAAAGTTAAGCCCAAGTGGAAGCCTGCAAATATGTAAACACAGAATTTATGGCATTCAAACATGGAAATAGGTCCCATCACAATCTCCTGGAGATCAATCAACTGGGAACCGCCACTACAAGAACAAGGAACAAGGAATGTGCAGAACCAAATCGTGGAGGCCTAACACACGAGAATGGCCCTTCATGCATATTACGTTCCACACTAGTTTCCCAAAATTTTAAGAAGAAAACGCAAAACCCAGAAAAGGAGTTACCTATTAAGATACATGGCTTCTTCAAGAGCGCAACGCAGGCTTGATTCTTGATGACCAAGACCCTCGCAAGAATCACAATGCTTGCCAGGGCAATCGATTCGGTCACCCCAGTACAAGTACTTATCCAAAACTTGGTGTCTGTGGTACCTACTCTGCATTACCTTCCGTAGGGCTAGGGCTCCTGCCGAAGAGAAGGAGAATCCAGGAGTAGAAATTAAAGTGGAAAGAAGATAGAGAAACAAAATGGCAGAAATAGAGATAACTACTATGAGAATTGGGGATCTGGGCTTGTGTTTATGGTACTTTGGACTGCTTTGAATCGCCATTACTGTGTTTACAGAGATGAAAAGTGAGGATCACTGAACAAAAAGGAGAGGATTTGAAGAGCTTTGAGGGCTCACTATGTCTATATGGTGCGATGGTGCGAGTGCTTCTAGACAGGTGTAACAAGACAGGCAGAAGTAATACCATCACTCTCTGTAATCAGCAAATTTTGATCCTCCGCAACGTCTCTCTCTAGTCCAATACAAAGGAGAAGAGAGCATAGAAAGTGGGTCCCGGAGGAGTGGGACGTGGGATTTCCCAACCAGCTCAATTGATAGTGGAGGAGGCTAGTTCGACTGGCCAATAGACCTGGGTTTGGGTTTTCTTCATAAGGATTGGGGAAGCGCGAAAAGAGGGAATAGATGGTAACGTCCTACCAATTGATCATGTGAAATAATAATTATTATTACCAAAAAAAAATAATTATTATTATTATTATTATTAAATAGATGATACGAAAGTCCAACTGTCTCTTTTATTTTTAATTTTTTTGATAAATTACACTCAACTCCTTTATACTTTGGCCAAATGTTATAAACCTTCTCTTGTAATTTAAAAATTATACTTAGTTCCAATCAACTAACAGTATTAATAAGAGATAGTAAAATGTCTTATTTGTCTTTCTTAAATCTATATAAGAATTAGGAGAGAACTCCTCTGCAACACCATTCGTGAACTAACATTCTGAATGCAACCTTCATCGGCTCCCCTGTAAGTTTGACGAAAAGAAATCAAGCGATGAGCCTTTTGTGGGACTGAACAGAATCTTATCTCAATTAAATGGGGTCGGCTACATGAATTATTGTCCTCCAATCAACTCTATTTGATGTCATACGTGAAACAAGACTTAAGAAATGCAGATTTTTCAACTAATAATTCTTTTCAGCCTTTCTTCTCTGCTTCAGATTTTTCACAAACATAAATTTTTTAATTATATTTTCCAATGAAAATGGAATCAGAAAAGTAGTCATGCAAATGAATTCACGCACGAATTTTCGCATAACAAGAAAAAGGAATCAAACAGAAGCCCAAGAACGAACATAAGAAATGCCACCGACAAGATTGCATTTTGATGAAAAACTCACATGTCTGCTTAATTTCAATGGCGACTATCATCAATATAATTTCACTTGATTCATAATGTTTTCCTACCTACAAATTTTAGTACAAAAAGGAATCTTGAAAGGAACGACAGTCCGATGCATCCTTGCAACACGATTGGGTGCACAATCGACTTAGGAAATATCCAAAAATAAAAATAAAAAAAAGAATAGATGGAATATCAGTAATTTATTCGAGTTCCAACTTCCGAACAAGCAATTCAATTTGAAAATGAAACCCTAGAAACTTTCCAAAAGTAACATTATGTTTGTGGAAACTTCCAAGCCATTCGCTTCTCCACATCATCAGCTACCTGAACATTGAGAGTTGCAACTCATGTTCTTTTTCTTACAGGTAGGTTTCCTTTGCTTTGGGCTTCTATTCTGGCCTGCCTATGATACTTATTGGGTCTAAGTCTTTGCTGCTATAAGAGTCACTATGGGTTCGACTCTTTTTGCACAAAGTCTTGAATCTATTTTCCTTCGTTTCTAAGGGTTAGCAGTAACATAAACCTGAAATGGTTGACGTGTCAACTAATCGTTCTTAAACTGGTTTAGTCTAAAATTGTGTGTAGTAGTTCATCACTATAGGGCGACCTAAATCCTCTGTTCTCCTCTTTCGAAGCCTTTCCTTCTGCGAGTTCATTACACTACATCTAGAATTGAGCTTCCTCTTGTACCGCTAGGTTGAG
The DNA here is from genome assembly GCA_028583415.1 of Protea cynaroides. Classification (NCBI taxonomy): domain Eukaryota; kingdom Viridiplantae; phylum Streptophyta; class Magnoliopsida; order Proteales; family Proteaceae; genus Protea; species Protea cynaroides. Next base: position 93,783,310 of record CM053269.1, read on the forward strand.
TTTTAGGAATTTTTATTCCGTCTTGGAGTTCTGAATCATGTGCTTATTGTTCAAGTTTTAAAAAGCAAAGGATTAGAAACTTTGTCCTAAATTTTCATGCTGAGAGGATTTTACTACTTTGCGACGCTCCATGAAAGAAGACCAGTCAGAGAGGTCATCGGTGTTGTCGCAATAAAGAAGACCCCTTTTTATTTGAAGGGTAAATTTGGAACTTCACTACCTTAAGGGGGTAGTTTAGTCATTTATTTTAATTTTGCCAAGTGACATTAGCAACTAACATCCTTCAACAAATGGACAGTAGTCTAATTCAAAATGCAAGGGAGGATTCGTGTAATTTCCAAACTAGGAGGAAAAGTTTGTGTCATTTGACCAAAGTACAAGGGAGGTGAGTGTAATTTATCATTTTTTTTCCTTTAATAATGTGTGTCAAAGACTCGGAAAGGAATTCTCAATTCAACCTGTTGTCATTGGTTCTCGTTCAGAGCTTCCTAGTGGTTTCATCTATCAAGATGGAAGTAAGTATACAACAAGGGGTGGGTTCGAAAACTTTGTGGCCACTCTGATGTCTAAATCAGAACCGGTAACAAGCAGAATTGAACACTGTATAAAGAGAATACGAGTTCCTACAGAGAGGGGTCTAAATAATTTGACAGAGTAAGAAAAGTACCAAAATAGGGATCTGATGATTACCTTCGTTCTAAGCTTTATTTATAGAAGCATAAAGCATCATGGATTTTGGCTTGATTGGGCGGTTTCCAATGATCTCAGACACGTCTTTAGTCCCATGCAATCTGTCACGAGCTGTCATGGTGATTCCAATATGGGAAGTTAGGATCCCCACGATCCAATCCGAACGAATGTGGGTAGGAGACTTTCTGGGCTGTCGGATGACGATCTTGCAGTGAACTTCTCATAGTTGCCTTTGATACTATAGCTTGGAGATATCCTCATTAGCTAGCACATGATTGCATCGGAATCTTCCCTTATTGATGTCGATTCATGATTATCCTTGAAATCGAGGGGATAATCTTTCCGCTTATCTTTCTCCTGAGGTGTCCTCCAAATTTACAGATGGTGACACACGTCACGTTTTCAATGGTGATGAGTGTTGAACACGTGTTTTTCTCTTATCGACAATCTATTCTTTCCCTATCACTACCCATCAAATTAGTCTTGGTTTGGAGACAAATATTGCCATTTTCTAAGGATGCAAAAGACTAATACAAAAGTTATTCTTCCATCAGTTATAATTATCTCTTATCTTATACAGAAAAAATATTCTTTTAATTTTATAGGTAGGTAGATCTCAAGGTACTAGCACACTTCTCAAACTTTGACTTAATAGACATCAGCCTAAGTGATAAAATAAAGCACTAAAAAAATCTAAGGCTAAGAAGAAGATGCATAGACTACTAAGAGAGTAGAGAAATCAGGATAATTCAGCAAGTGGTCAATCAGGATATTTTTCTATAGGGACCGGGGAGTAGAGAAATTAAAGGACGGGACTATGGGAAGGGTGTTATCAGCACTTCCTAAATAGTGGAGATTTTTCATTTTGTAGGGTGTAGTAAGCAGACAAAAGTATTAGATACTTAATCTATCGACAAAAAAAACTTTTGCTTTTTCTAAATTAATACCTAATGATCAAAATTATTGAGCCTTTCTCATGACGCAACTTGATGTGCAGTCTAGAGATACAGATTTGATTGGGTGGCCCAGAAAACCTTTTACTTTAATAGGAGCAATACAATGTCTATCAAGGTCAAGTATTCAAATCGTCTCCTGCCAGGGGGTTGGCAAGAAATTTGACTGCATAGAGTCAATGCTTGACACATGAACATCGACTGGATGTAGCCGTATCTCCTGCAGATAGCTTTGCAGGAGACAATTTGAATCCAAGGTCTATCCTTATGAGGTATTGAGATTAGTTAGATGTAAGAGGTTCTGTCCTTGCTTTTTGTAGTTGGGTTGGTTAGGTGGCTCTCCCTCATCCCAGGGTCGAGCTGCCTCTGTTGGCCCCAGTTGGGGCTTGTCTATTGTTCCCTGTCTATTGTTCCCCTCTTCCTCACTTTTTCCCCTTCAACGAATGATTTAAGTATAAAATAAAATAAAATCTATTCTTATGGGGAAGGTGTGTTCTATGGGTATTACATACACCTTGGATTATCTATTTGATATTTTCAGGTTCTTTTGAATTACATAGACTTACCACTTTTGAGCTTTAAACCTTCTAATTGAAGTGTTAGAACTATCCCACTAAAGTTGAGTTTGTAATGACTATATCTTTCCAAATATATGTGTATTCTTTACGAAATTTCATCACCGTCTATATCTAATGGATCCCACATTTTAGATATGGGCCTCAAACCCTTGGACGATGACGGAGTCCCATAGAGGGTATAAGTACGTGCAAAGGATCCAGCCTCAAGCTTTACATCTCCACAATAATGTACGAAATGTTGGAAATGCATGTTATCTTACATTTTATATTAGAAACAATCTCTACAACTCTACAATAACGTGGGAGAATATATTACCTGTTATCTATCTTTCATTTGAAATTAATTTAGGAATTTATATATTAACATAAATATATTAACATAAGATACTTGTTGTCACTAAAGATGTAAATTAAGAAATTGTAATCTTCGTTTTTGATTGCCAGTTGACTCATTCCAAAAGGTGATTTACGGCAAGATTAAAATATTTTCAAATTCAACTCGAAAGTGACTTATCATTATAAATTATCATTTTATATTTTTTGAGTAAACATACGAAATGACATAATTTACCCGATTAGAAATATAACTATGTTATATAAAAGAAAAAAAAATGATTTTACAGCTTTTATTTCAACAATCTTGATTAACATTTACGACAAGACTTTCCTTTTATGTGAGGGTCTATCTAATAACATTACTATAGGTATCTTTAGAAAATAGCTCTCTTTTTAATTACCTCTTTTTTATTTTCAAAAGTAATTTAATTCAATGATAAAATAACATTTTCATATATTTTTTGAAAATGACTTATCATTATGTTACTGATATATGGGATAGAAACCCCCCAATGATATTTCAACACGTGTATGACGATTGACAGACCTTCAAGGGTAAATTCTAAAAGAATGCCAAACCTCGGAAGATCGAAAACGAAGTCGTCTATCTGGGGCCTTGGCCAACAGGCCGAATCCAGCCTTGAAGGATAAAGAACCTCGGAGGGTCAGAGATTCGGAGCCTTGGAGTATCGTAGCCTCGGACAGTTATAGCCCCGGAGCCTCGGAGGATCGGGGCATCAAAAGAACAAGGTCTTAAAGGACGGAACCTCGCAATAAGTGGAGCCTTGTGGGTGAGCCGACACGGCTTGCAACAGCTGTATATGTGCGTAGAGGGCCCCACCCAAGAAATCCTCCTTTCAGACAGTGAGATTCTCCATACGTTGACCATGGAGAAATTAACAGAATCTGACGGCGGAGTCAATCCCTGAGTGACTCAGCATGAAGGGATTTTCCTAATTTCCACATCAGCAGGTGTGGATCACGCCCTCAGGGAGGACATCTCGCCTCGCCAAGAGAGATGTTAAACATGTTAAATTTGGACCATCTCCAGCCTTTATGTTTCGAAGACGGACGCAGGTAAAGACACATTGCATCTCATTCTTTGGACTTAGGTAGATAAAGCTGTCAGAATCTCCTTTGATAAAAGGGATAGTCTTTCCCATCTATCCCATACTGTTTGTCCATCGAACTTACTTAGGCATTGGAGTAGTCGGAGGGTGTCACCATCTGACCATCATTACAATGTTTCTACTTTCTATGTAAGAAAACTGATCGAGCTAAGGACCAACTCAGTTCGGTAGGACAACACTAGCTACTATCAAGATCTTATATGCTTTTCGAATAAACAAATGAAATGACAAAAATTACCCTCATTAAAATAAAAAAAAATTACTATACTAAGAGGGGTAAAAAGAAAGATTCTAAATCATTTGACACCTTATGAGGTGTCAATATAAAGAAAATCCCTTTATGTAACATTAAAAAAACTGAAGAAATTTGGCAAAATGAAGAAGCATAGACAAATAGGTGAAGACAGCATGCGAATGGTCCATTTTTCCACCTGGAGACATCTAATTTTGTAACATCCCTATACACTATTAGAAATCGTAGATGATAGTGAAAAGGGATAATTGAAGAGAGAAAGAGAATTTGTGTAAACTCATGTACCCGATTATTGGGTTGGAGTTTATTTTTATAATCACATGTGAGAGGGTGAGTTTGTTATATAATTCAAACTCACCCTATTTACAAGGAATCACTAACACATGATGAGGTGAGTTTGTTGTAAATTCAAACTCACCTATTTACTAGGGACTACAAACTGGCATCGTATTGGATGAGGTGAGTTTGTTATAAATTCCAACTCACCTATTTACAAGGGATTACAAACCGATATCAGTCCAACATAGTTGGATTAATATTCAATCCAATAGGTAGAGAATCCGTATCTCTAACAGCCCCCCTCAAATTGAAGAGGGTCGAGAGATAATATCAATTTGTCCCGAAGTGCTGCGAACCTTACATGAGATAGTGGTTTGGTAAACACATTTGCTATCTGATCTCGGGTAGACAAGAACCGCACATGAAGTTTCTTTTCTGCTACAAGTTGACGGATATAATGAAAATCAATCTCAATATGTTTGGTTCGAGCATGAAAAATTGGGTTGACTATCAAGTATGTGGCTCCCAAGTTATCACACCATAAGATAGGTGGTTGTGATTGTGAAATGCTGAGTTCTTGATGTAAAGAATGTAGCCACTGAACTTCTACTGTGGTGTTTGCCAATGCTCAATATTCAGCTTCCACTGATGATCGAGCAATTATAGGTTGTTTCCGAGCAGACCAAGAGATTAGATTTGGCCCTAAATAAATTGCAAACCCACTAGTTAATTAACAGTCATCGATGCATCCAGCTCAATCAGCATCGTTGTATGCAGATAGTTGATTACACGACCCACATGTCATATGTAAACCGCAAGAATATGTCTCCTTTAGATACCGTAAAATAAACTTTACAGCTTGCCAATTCTCATCCTTTGAGGCCTTTAAAAATTGACAAACCTTATTGATGGAAAATGCAATGTTAGGTTGGGTAAGCGTGTCATATTGCAGTGCCAACAGTGCTTCTATAGACTGTGGCATCCAGCAGAGGAGAGCTAGAAGAAATTGAGAGGCGGGCCGAGCTAGCCATTGGTGTTGTTATTGGTTTGGTTCCCTCCATGTTGACCTTCTTTAGAAGCTCCAAAATATATCTCTGTTGGGATAAGATGATTCCTTTGGAGGTTGGAAGTACTTCAATCCCTAGAAAGTATGAAAGCTTGCCCAGATCTTGAATTGCAAATTCTGTGATCAATGATGAAACGACCTGATTGAGGAAAGCAGTATCTGAGCCAGTCAAGATGATGTCATCAACATAGATGAGAATATACATGTAGCAGTGACCATCTTTGTAAATGAATAATGAGGTATCGGTTTTAGAGTCGACAAAACCAAGGGATATTAAGAACGAGCTCAACCAATGAAACTAGGCGCATGGAGCTTGCTTCAACCCATATAAAGACTTATGTAGTTTGCAGACATAGGTTGGATGAGTCTTATCTACAAATCCAATTGGTTGAGCCATATAGACATCTTTTGTGAGAGAACCATGAAGAAACGCATTACTAACATCCAACTGTCTAATATTCTATTGTTGACAGCTTGCAATAGCGAGTACAACCCGAACTGTTGGGGGTTTGACTACTGGACTAAACGTCTCAGTATAGTCGATACCTTCTTGCTGATTGTAGCCTTTCACTACGAGGCGCGCTTTGTAGCACTCAATACTTTCATTGGCTTTTCTTTTAATTTTAAATACTCATTTATATCCAACCACATTTAGATTTACAGAGGGTGGAGTCAAACTCCAGGTTCTATTTGTTAGCAATGCATTGAACTCAGTAAGCATGGTAGCACGCCAATGAGCATGTTTAGAGGCCTTAGTGAAGCTTGTGGGTTCAACCTCTGTATGACATAGGGAAGCCGATGGTAAGGGGTATTAAGTAAAAGGCCTATGATTTGGTCTCAATGTCATCGGGTGGCTCTGAGCTGGAATTGATGGAACACTAGGGAGCTGCATAGTGGAATCAGAAGCACCCGACTAATCACCACATACCTCGGCCTCGGTTCCTGCCCATTGCTCAAAAGATGGTTGCATTAGGGCAATAGAGGGTGGGGTGGAGTCAATATTTGCAATATGGGACCCATTGGGGCTGGGAGATAATGGAGTGGGGTTATGGGGCCCATTGGGGTTGGGAGATAATGGAGTAGGATTATGGGACCCATTGGGAGATAATGGGGTAGGGTGGGAGGTAGAATCACGAACCTGGTTTGGGCTTAATGGCGCCAAAGGGACTGCAGGCCGTGGGGTCATCCTTGAGGATGGTGTGGCAGTTGGAGATGGTCCAAACCATGGGGAAGGGGGAGTTGAGGTGGATGAAGACGAATTACACATAGAAGCATATGGAAATAAATGTTTGATGAAATTTATGTGCTGTGCAATGTATAACCTGTTGGTTTTTGGATCAAGGCATCGGTAACCACAATGGAGTGGACTATAGCCTAGAAATATACATGGTACAGTTCAAAAATTAAATTTTGTCGAATTATATGGATGAGTCTTATCTACAAATCCAATTGGTTGAGCTATATAGACATCTTTTGTGAGAGAACCATGAAGAAACGCATTACTAACATCCAACTGTCTAATATTCTATTTTTGACAGCTTGCAATAGCGAGTACGACCCGAACTGTTGGTGTTGGCATATATATTGTAATTGTTGGCAAATTGGGCTAACTGGGTCAAGGTTGATGAGAGAGAGTGTCTGCGGATCCTACAGGTGATATGACTTTGTTACAGGTACTGTGAAGATATGGCTTTGTTACAGGTACTGTGAAGCTTGAAGGAGAGAGAATTAGAAGAGAGAGAAAGAGGAGAGTGAAAGTGGGACCTAGGAGAGAGAAAGTGGGACCCACCAAGGTGCCATGCCACCAAGTCAGCCTGGCCGAAGGCCTGGCCAAGGGCCAAGGCAGCCAGCCCAACAGGCCAGCAGCACAACACACCCACAGGCCCGCAGGCAGCAGGCCACAAGCTGGCCAGCAGCACAGCATACCCGCAGGCCCACAGGCAGCAGGCCGCGCGCGCTGGCCCTCTCGCATGCCGCGCGCGCTGGCCCTCTCGCATGCCGCGCGCGCTGGCCCTCCTGCATGCCGCGCGCATAAGCTCTCATGCCTATCACCTGTTCGACTGATTTCTAGGAGAGAGAAAAGCTCTCTGGAAATCAGTCTCTGGCAGAAGTTTTATAAACTTCAAAAGTTACAGAGGCCATTATTTGGGTTTACAGGGGTATTTTTGAAAAAAAAAAAAAAAAGATGCAAGATCGGCGGCTCAGATGAAGCCGCGTATACAAGATTCAAATCGGATGGCCCAGAAGAATGCGGGATTGCATGTATCAGAGTCGTCAGCGTTAGATTCTATCGCGATTGTTTTTATTGGTCAGATGCAGCTTAATAAGTTGCGGCACATTACATTGAAGTGGAGCCTTGATTCCGTGTGATGCGTAGATGGTACAGCGCGCGAGTGATTCTAATCGTATGGCTTGGATTAACTCCGAAGTTCGTTGACGCAACAGATTCAGATCCAGCGGCGCAAACTTAATCCCGCCTTTTTAAGTGAGATCCGACGGCCGATTTCACAGATGCTCTCTTCAGCCTATTAGAGCATGACACCTAGATGGCGGGCGCGGCTACGGTGCGTCGCAGGCGCACCAAATGGAATTAAAAGATTCCATTTAGAATTTTTTTAATGGCCGAACTTGTTTATGCCATAACTTGATCATCCGGTGGCCAAATCCGACGATCCAAATTGCACCGAGCTAGGTTTTTCATTCTCTATCAATTGAGAATGGTTTGAGAATGAGTTGGCCACGAAAAACAGATCTAAAAGTGAGTTTTTGAAGAAAGAGGGAAGAACTTCATGATTTCGGATTTCTCTTGCTCTGGAAATTGAAGATAGTCATACTCCATCTCTGTTCTTGCTGATGCCGATACACTGATGTATTCTTGAAGGCTGGAAGAGCTTGATTGCATATGGCAAGAGATTTATTGATTACCAGAAGAAGAGGAACATCGTCAATTATCAGAAAAAATTGGTTGTGAGATTTTCTCATCTCCCTTACTGTTTATTGAATCAATGCATTGTATGTTAAAGTAGGTTGATGATGTTGAATGCCTACGTTGTATGGGAATCTAATGTATGCTAGCATTAGGCAAAGAAAAAAGAGAAGAAAATATTGAATGTCTTGCTAGGTTGGGATTTAATTGTAGGGCATCATTATAAGCCCCAAAAATTGTATTTGTTGTGGTGTGTTCAGGTGGGTCTTGGACAACGGCTTTATGCCCGAATCAGGCGTTGTTACGCCCTCTCGGTTTATCTTTGGGAAAATTTAGGGTGAGCATCTTTGTCCTGTAAAGGGCTAAAAGTTGAGTATTGAGTAAATACGAAGCCCATTGGGCATTACTCCGTGGATTAGCCATCACTCACTATGGTGGTGAACCACGTAATCTTTCTGTGTTGTGGTTTGTTTGATTATGTACTTTGTGAAGTGCGTGGAATGAATTGCAGGATGGGTGTGCAAATCTGGTAGATCTGGCCACTGAGTGGTTGTGAGGTAGATTTGCATACGATTGTATATGGGGCAGTTCTGTTCATCATAAGCTTTGGGCAACAAAGAAATATCAGGGAAAAAAGTATTCACACTGATTCACCCCCCCCCTCTCAGTGTCATTCAAGGTCCATCAGTTGGGGGTTTGACTACTGGACTAAACGTCTCAGTATAGTCGATACCTTCTTGCTGATTGTAGCCTTTCACTACAAGGCGTGCTTTGTAGCACTCAATACTTTCATCGGCTTTTCTTTTAATTTTAAATACTCATTTATATCCAACCACATTTAGATTTACAGAGGGTGGAGTCAAACTCCAGGTTCTATTTGTTAGCAATGCATTGAACTCAGTAAGCATGGTAGCACGCCAATGAGCATGTTTAGAGGCCTTAGTAAAACTTGTGGGTTCAACCTCTGTATGACATAGGGAAGCCGATGGAAAGGGGTATTTAGTAAAAGGCCTATGATTTGGTCTCAATGTCATCGGGTGGCTCTGAGCTGGAATTGATGGAACACTAGGGAGCTGCATAGTGGAATCAGAAGCACCCGACTGATCACCACATACCTCGGCCTCGGTTCCTGCACATTGCTCAAAAGATGGTTGCATTAAGGCAATTGAGGGTGGGGTGGAGTCAATATTTGCAATATGGGACCCATTGGGGTTGGGAGATAATGGAGTGGGGTTATGGGGCCCATTGGGGTTGGGAGATAATGGAGTGGGGTTTTGGGGCCCATTGGGGTTGGGAGATAATGGAGTAGGATTATGGGGATTATGGGACCCATTGGGAGATAATGGGGTAGGGTGGGAGGTAGAATCACGAACCTGGTTTGGGCTTAATGGCGCCAAAGGGACTGCAGGCCGTGGGGTCATCCTTGAGGATGGTGTGGCAGTTGGAGATGGTCCAAACCATGGCGAAGGGGGAGTTGAGGTGGATGAAGACGAATTACACATGGAAGCATATGGAAATAAATGTTTGATGAAATTTATGTGCTGTGCAATGTATAACCTGTTGGTTTTTGGATCAAGGCATCGGTAACCACAATGGAGTGGACTATAGCCTAGAAATATACATGGTACAGTTCGAAAATTAAATTTTGTCGAATTATATGGACGCAAGAGTGGAAATGCTGCATAACTGAACACCTTGAGAAATTTATAGTCGGGTGGTCATTTGTGTAGCAGTTCAAGAGGAGACAGATTCTGTAAAACTAGCATGGGGAGCCTGTTAATGAGATAAGTGGCAGTGTGAAATGTATAATCCCAAAAAACACGAGGGAGAGATGCATGGGCCAAGAGAGTCAAACCAGTGTCAACAATGTGACGAATCTTTCGTTCTGCAGCCCCATTCTGTTCATGTGTATGAGGGCATGCGATTCGATGTTGAACTCCACTATTGTTGAGAAACACATGTAACTTTTGAAACTCTCCACCCCAATCAGATTGAAATGCTTTGATGGGAGTGGAGAATTAATTTTCAATAAGTTTCTTAAATTGCACAAAAATATGAGTAACATAAGAACGTTTATGAAGAGGATAATACCATGTGTATTTTGAAAAATCATCAATGAAAATAAGAAAGTAACCATGACCAGTATTAGATACTGTTGATGCAGGACCCCATACATCTGAATAAATTAACTATAGTAGTGCAGTATTGACAGAACCAGTAAGCGGTAAATGAAATTTATGAGCTTTTCCCATAAAACATGCTTGACATTTATTTATACAAGATGAATCAGAGGGGAGGGAGTGAGAAGACACCAGATTGCGAATAGTGTTAGACTGAGGATGGCCGAGCCTTGCATGCCAGTCATTATTGGATGGTGGAATGGAGCTATGGACGGTATGAGAAGAGGGAGAAGTTGACATTTGGAGATTCTTCAACTGGTACAGACCATCCTTAAGTTGACCTTGAAGTAGCAGTCTTTTGGTCACCTGATCCTTAATACAAAGAAAGTTAGGATGAAATTCAAAGAAGCAGTCATTTTCTCAAGTAAACTGATGGACAGAAAGAAGATTTTGGTTGATAGTAGGAACATTAAGTACATTAGATAAGGTAAAGGAGGACGTGGGGGATGAAAATTTGGAAGACCCCAATTTTGCAAATATTTAAACCAATCCCATTACCTACAAATTTTACAAATATTTAAACCAATCCCATTACCTACATGCAATGATGCATTACCATTATAGTTGTTGGAACCTTGGCCAAGTTGTGATGCTACCAGCATCTTTGTATTGTATGTGTTGTCATTGTTGGCAACCTCTAGACAGTTGGCAGGATGACATGGAGGAGAGAGAATGTCAGCGAGCACGCCAGACCGAGTGGATTGCACGGTGGGCCGAGTGGACAGCTCGGCAGGCATAGCGAGCCAGTCAGGCAGCAGCAAACATGGTCAGACAGGTGGACAGCTCTTATCTGAGAGAGAAAGAAGAGAGAGAGTGTCTGTAGGACTCTCTGACAGACAGGGTGACTGGGTTGATGAAGCAGCCGAAGAGAATGAAGCCCAGTTGATGAGAAAATTCAGCTGGTGAGATAGTCTCCAGGTGAAGAGAGAGAAAGAAGAGAATGAAGCCCAGTTGATGAGAAAATTCAGCTGGTGAGATAGTCTCCAGGTGAAGAGAGAGAAAATGGAGGAGAGAGAAAGAAGAGAGAGAAAATGGAGGAGAGAGAAAGAGGAGAGAGAGTGGGTGGGGACCAGGTGGGTCCCACCTTGGGTGGCCAGGCCAGCAGGGCAGAAGCCCGCGGCACCAGGCCAGCAGGCCTTGCCAGCATGCCAGGGCCATGCCACAAGCAAGCCAGCAGCAGCACGCACAGCAGGGCATGCGCACAGGCCACGCACAGCAGGGCCACGCACAGCAGGGCCACGCAGCAGCAGCGCCGCGCGCAAGGCCATGCCGCGCGCAGCAGCATGCCGCGCGCGCGCAGCAAGCCAGCGCCGCGCGCAAGGCATGCCGCGCGCAAGGCTTGCTCGGCAGCACCGCGCAGCAGAGCCCGCACGCGCGCAGCAAGCCAGCGCCGCGCACACGCAGCAAGCCAGCGCCGCGCGCACGCAGCAAGCCAGCGCTGCGCGCATGCGCTGGGCAGAGGCATGCACACAGCCTGTTCGACGAAATGCCGCAATGAAGGAAAATGTCCGAACCTTACTGGAAAAAAATCGACTTACAGGGCATTACCACACATTCACAGGGGCATTTTGGTCTTTTGGAAAAGAGGAGATTCGGTATGGATGGCTTAGATCAAGCCACGGCAGCGTGATTCTGAATGGAGGGCTCAGGATAAAGCGGGCTATGGTGTAGCGTCGGATTCGCGCTCAGATACTTGCGCGATGACGCTGATTGGTCGGATGCATTTTAAAAGAATGAATTGCATTGCACGGAATACAATCCGTGATTCGGTGGAGCGCATGCATGATGCACATGCGCAAAAGATGCGCATCCGATGGATCTCGTAGACTCCGATCGCGCCTGACGCGATGAGGCCGATCGGAGGGCCTAGAGGAGATCCCGCCCTTTGCTCTTTGATCCAACGGCTAAAAGACGAAGATACTCTCTCCGCCAATCAGAAGACGACAGCGGCGTACCTTTACGTCAGACGCGGCATCGATTGTGTGCGTCGCGGCGCACAGAATCATCCCAGAAGATTCCATTTGGAATAATCTGATCGGCCGAACTTCAAATGGCCATATCTTGGCCGTCCGAGCTCCGATCGAGGTGATTCAAAAGCCCACGAGCTTCTCTCTCCGAGTAGAACACTTTGGCAGCGGTTTGAGCTCGATTTGAAGGCCTCTAATGGCGATTTTGAAGAAAACCCTCCATTGAAGCTTCTCCAAGAGAGAGAGAGACTCCTACTGCCTATGTGAGGCAATGAAAGCTTCGTTGAAGCTTGAAGAGAGTGTGTGGACCTACTGTGAGTGTCCAATGGAGTCATTGTGGTGAAGAATGAGCTATGCAGCTCGAGAAGAGGCTGAAATGCTAGCTCAGAGAGGCTTGCATCAGTAGTGAGCAACACCGGAAGGTATACTCGCACGCAAATCCTATTTCTTGTATCAGTGCTATATGGGAAGGGTTTGTATGAATATTTGATATAAAAATTGTGTAGCCTGTCAAGTGGGTGCTTGACTGGAATTGGGTTGGTGCCTAGGATACAGTTGTGGCTGTGAATGTGGGTGATGTTGTAGCATCAGGGTTGTGGGTGCAACCATAGTATTATGTTGTGTATTGGATATATACGAAACCCTGGTTAGGGTATTGCCCCGTGGAGTAGCCATCACAGTGTGTGATTGGTGAACCACGTTATATCGTGTGTCATGTGGATGTTATTGTGTGTGCATTAGAAGTCTGTGTGTTGCAGGTCTGGGTGTACACACTTGGCAGGCCAAGCCCCTGGTATGGATACCTGTGGGTGTGTGGTTGGTGTGTGCACGAAATGTGTTTGACAGATTGTCTGTGAGAATCTCAAGTAGTCAGCTCAAGGCAGCACAGCACAAAGTGATCATCAGCTCTTGGCAGCCACTTGCATAGCATCAGGCCACATCTGAATAGTGGAAAGGAATTTTAGTGGCCACTGATTCACCCCCCCCTCTCAGTGTCAACCTGGGAATCACAATAGTTGCAAGAGATATGCAGGTTGCTCAGGTCCGGGGTCACATGATGAGTTGCTGCAATGTCGGGGTATCATTCTTGCAATGGAACAGAGGATGTTGAAAGCAGCCCAGCCATGTTGGCAGATGGAGGAGCACCAGAGGGTGGTACAGTATTGAAGTACCGATAATAGCATTGTCGAGCATTATGATTCGATTTCCCACAGATTTGACAGTGTTCCTTGCACCCAGAGCGGGAATTACCAGTACGAACTGGAACATTACCATAAGAAGGTGCATGGCTCCCATCATGAGATGAGGGTGGTCCACTATGACCACTATGTTGAGAAGAGCTTTGTTGGGGAGCCACGGTACTGATGTTGGTCGTGATGACGGATTGAGCCTATTGCAAGCGACTCTCATGGCTAAGGAGAAGGCAATGAAGAGAATGGAACGGCAATGCTTTAGACTCGGTTGCTAGGGCAATGTTTATGTCGCTGTAATCAGTCCAAAAGTTACAAAACACAATCGCATTTAATTTTTCAACAGAGAGAGGTTTGTTGGAAGCCGCGAGCTGGTCATAAATTTATTTAACTTCCCTGAGATATTCAGAGATTGACTTCGTACCTTTTGAAGTGCTTTAAAGTTTCATGTGAAACTGCAAGACACTTGTGTGAGAAAGAGTACCAAAAGCCGATTGGAGGGCATCCCAGACAACTGCTGCAGTGGATAAGCCAACCATGTAGGGAAGGACATCTCCCGAGAGAGAAGATATGAGCTAGCTTAACACCACCTGGTCGGTACAAACCCAATCAGTATAGGCGGGGTTGACCGTAAGGGATGTAGGAGAATTATCAATGACAGAAGTTGCAGAGACAGTGGATGAAGTTGGAGAAGAGGCGGAGGTGATGGTCTTCGCAAGGCATGGGTTTGTTTCATCAATAAAACCAATAAGATCGTAGCTGTGAAGCAGAGGAAGCAGTTGCATTTTCCAGAGGACGTAGTTATCAGCTGTGAGTTTCAAAGTGAGATGATGATGTACGTTAGGAGGTGAGGGAGAGGCAGAAGACATTGTATGGCCAGTTGAAACCGGGTTATCTGATACCATATTAGAAATCATAGATGATAGTGCAAAGGGATAATTGAAGAGAGAGAGAATTTGTGTAAACTCACGTACCCAATTATTGGGTTGGAGTTTATTTTTATATTCACATGTGAGAGGGTGAGTTTGTTATACAATTCAAACTCACCCTATTTACAAGGAATCACTAACACTTGATGAGGTGAGTAAGTTTGTTGTAAATTCAAACTCACCTATTTACTAGCCTATTTACTAGGGACTATAAACTGACATCATATCGGATGAGGTGAGTTTGTTATAAATTCAAATTCACCTATTTACAAGGGATTACAAGCCGATATCAGTCCAACGTATGTTGGAATATTTGATCCAATAGGTAGAGAATCCGTATCTCTAACATACATAACTACCATAGGGAAACCCCAAAGGTCCCTAATTTACCGGATTTGGAATCCATTTTGGGTCCAATGTCCCACAGGCCTCTAGTCCATGCTGAGAGCCATCTTCCAGGTTTTAACCACAGTAATCAAAATTACCAAAATATCTCTGATTGAATTGACTCGGTCAACCCAAAAAGATAATTTTTTTGCAGTGCAATTCAAGGTCACAATAACCTAGTATTTGTTGAGAGCTTTGTAGCGGCATCAAAATTGTTTCACTCGGAGTTCAAAATCAAAAGTTATAGCCATTACAAGTTTTAAGAGCACTGTCACAGTTCTATCAATCAGGATAGGTCTTAACCCAATCCAGGAGGGCCAAGAGTGACCCAAGGCCCAAAAAGAACCAATCCTTAGACATAGAGCATGGCCCCAAGTCTTTTAGTGGCAAATCAGAATCGTGGACTCCGACTCAAGTTTAGTTGACGCCGACCCAGGGTCGATGGACCCTTCGTTGATGTCGATGATCTTGTTACAAGTGTCGACCCGGGAAGAACTCCAAGTTTTTCAAAAATCTTCTTTGGCGACGCAATTCTTCAAATCTCCACGAGATATGCCCTATCCTTTACGTGGAAGCCTTTAGAGACTCTAGGAAATCAGTCTTTCTCATCCAATATTCTTTCCACACGGATTGATCAGAGATTGGATCAAACTAAGGGTTTTTTTTTATTTTTTATTTTTTATTTATTTATTTATTTTTATTCTTTTTGAGCCATTGACCAATTTGTTTGATTCTCACTCAATATCCAACGATTTAAGTTGTGACTTAATGCATTACTAAGCTAAGGAGACGAGCTAGGTTTTCTACCTATAAATGGAGCCCCCTACACCACAATGAAGAGGATCCTAGACTCGTTTTGAGTAAGGGTGTCAGTGAGAATTTATTGGGAATATTTGTTTAATCATTATTTTTGTGAATTGGAGCATTGAAATTTCATTTTCATTGTTGTGATAATATGTTCTTCGTCATTCTCCCCCAACATTTGAATCATGTACGATATTCGTTTATTTACTTGCTTTCTAAATAAAAACCATATTTCTCTCTCCTTACATGGTGAGAAAGAGGTATGTCTCCATTGCATCTCATGGTGATTGGAGATGTACTTCATTATGTTTCAATTCCTTAGATCTAGGATATGAATAATCTAGTTAGGAGTTGATTTAGTTATTTAATTTCATGTTTTTGCATAGATTAGGTGACCTAGCATCATTATTTCATGTATTCGAACATGTAATATCCTGTTATCACAGGTGGAAATTTATGTATATTTAATGCATGAATTTCTTATATTTAATTCTTAATTTTGTTGATCCTAATTCCCTGTAGTGATCTAAATCATCTTAGTAATATGTCCATGCATTGATGTATTGCTCTGAGAATTTTTCTTTCCTGAGATTTTCTCTCCTACACTTGGAAAGTTGCCCAGACAGATAACCATACTATTCTGACCATATTTCTATATGATGTTATGATTATATGCATGTAAAGATTTCACCATCCTATTATTGAACAAAGTTAGCCGAAACCAAGGCTGAATTTATCCAGGTGGACCGGGGTGCCTAACACCTTCTCTATACCATACCTTGACTATTACTCAAATTTTCTATCTCAACCCGATTCCATTTCCATGGATTACATCCGAAATCAAATTATGACTCCTAGACCCCAATCTAGATGGCGACTCCAAAATTACTCTCGTAAGCCTCATTAACTAATTGTGGCCAAGGGATGATGACCATTCGAAACCTCCATATTCTCACACAACCCTATGAGGATAGAAGAATTGAAAACTCAACCTCCTCAGACTTACACCAAACGCATTAGCTGATAGCCACTACCCTAACTTAGTGTTATCATATTTTTCTACTCAAATCCCATTAATTCATTTGGAAAGTGAAGTAAATTTAATTAATATATTGAATAAGTTTTTGAGTTTTTTTTTTAATTAGTTATACAATCACTATTGGTAATGATTTAAAATTTTGCCAAAATACATTAAAATTCAAATCCATGTCTAATTCGTTTGGAAGTGAAGTAAAATTTAATTAATATATTGAGTTTTTATTTTTATTTTTATTTTTTTGAGTTAGTTACGCAATCATTATTGGTAATGATTTAAAATTTAATTTTGCCAAAATACATTAAAAGTTGATCTTCATGGTTGATTTCTTATTCAAATCCATGTCAAGTATGAAATTTCGTTAAAATTAATAAAACAAATCAAGCCAGTCCAAAAGGGAAAAAAATAGATTACAAGAACGCAAAGCACAAAAATAAAAGAATTTATTAAATCAACCATTTCGTTTGGCCACTAAAATGAAACTTTCTGAATTTTTTGGCCAAAGCAGAATAAAATTGGGGGGAAATAAAATACAAACTAGTGGTGAATACTTTTGTTTCTATTTCTTAATTTCTTGAACTCTTAATCCTATTTTTTTTCTTCCAAATGATCATTATCCGTCTTTCCTATATTCCCATTGTTCCCGCTAGCATTAAGAATCCAAAATATCCCCCTAGCTTAGGCCCCATTTGATAACACTCCAGCTCCCTACTTCTTAGTTTCAGAACTAATCCGGAGTAAAATGGTGATTGATAAACACGGTTCAAGTTTTGACTCCCATGAAGTGAACCGTTCCAAAAATGTCTCTGGGAGCTAAAAAACTGGAGTTAAAAACTTACTTCTCTTGCTCTGGAGCTATTACCACTACTGATTGCCATCACCACCACCACTAGTACTGCCATCATCACCACCACCCCTCCACCGCCACCATCCCTACCACCACCCACCACCCATAGCCGCCATCACCACCACCACCACCCACCACTTACTTCGGATGCCGCCACCACCTTCCATCATCACTGCCACCACCACCTACCACCTTCCACCATCACTGCCACCTCCACCCACCACCTTCCACCATCACCGCCACCACCACCACCACTGTCGCCACCACTACCTACCTACCATCTACCACCACTGCCGCCATCGCAACCACCCACCACCACCGCCGCCACCACCCACAAACACTGTCACCGCCACCACCCACCACCTTCCACCATCACCGCCACCACCACCACCACTGTCGCCACCACTACCTACCTACCATCTACCACCACTGCCGCCATCGCAACCACCCACCACCACCGCCGCCACCACCCACAAACACTGTCACCGCCACCACCCACCAGCACCGCCACCACTACCACCACCCCCCACCGCCACCAACACCACCACCACCAAACAACATTCTGGAAGCATAGTCTTTTGATTTGGAACAACGTTATCAAACAGCATTTTACTCCAAAAATCCTGACCTTGAAGAAGAAGTAGAAAACGACTCCGGTCCAGAAGTAACTCCATGAGAACTGGAGTGTTATCAAACGGGGCCTTATAGTTCACTCTCCCTAAAACTTGTAACGAAAGTATTTACTATGTGTACGATTAGACTCACTTGACACAAGCAACCCATGCAAGATACTTAATCCGAATCAACGAGATTCGTAAGATCATCCAACTCATAGCAACCTCTTAAAAGGTAAATATTTAAAGTTTTTTTTATTTTTTTATTTTTTTGCAACTTTTTTTTTCCTACTGGTCCTCATAGGGGTTTTTTTATAATGCAAAGTTAATGTCTCAAATTTCAAATTTTAATATAAATCTAAGATAGAAATTGACTTTTAAAGCAAAGGTGAAAAGGGAATCATTTGAAAGCTGTAATAAAGTAGACTTTAGACTAGAACCGTAACTCAAACTGATAATTATGAGGGTGGCCTCTTCAACTTCTCTTCCTTCTATCAATTTTTTATTTTTTAATTTAATCAAATATTTTTATTTATCTTCTAGTTGTGGCAAAATATTTTTAATTTAGGTCAACTTCCAAGTATATTAAAAATGTTTTTTTCACTATAGCAAGCAGGAACAGTCTCCTTAACTCCTGTTATGCTTGCCATGTGAAGGGGTGTGAATTTCAGGCCTGTACCATGTAAATCAATCGAGTTAATTGATTATGGTCGATTGAGACAAATCAGCCCGATCACTAAACGTGCCATTAAGCTCAGATCGATTATTAAATGGGTGTGGTGCAAGGGTATAGTATGAACGAATTGACCAAATGAACCAAATATATATATATATATATATATATATATATAAACCAAACTGAATCTTGGTTTAGACCACACAGATACAGCCTTAAAGATAAAAACATACAACATTGAAACGTCTCTTATTCACTTTCATTTATTGGGTCTTTCATTGGTTCCTTTTGTCAATGTGTTCGTCTATATGGATGATCACAAGCCTAATAAGAATCATTTACAATCCTACAATAAGGTATCTAATTTACAAAACAAAAATAATTACGGATTCGAAATCAAACGTCTCTCTTTTTTATTTACACACTTGCCATGAGGCATGCATAACACCATTGGATCTTTTTTACTGGGTAAGGGAGATGTGTGAACGTGATCGAACTGTGCTGGATGGATAATGTGTGACGACTCAGTGCTGGAGTGATCTGAATTCTGTTTTCGTAACCCACACTTCTTGCTTCAACCGTTTGGATGATCAGTAAACAATGCTTAAAGCTAAAGCAACATCATAGGTACTCAAGCACATTTTATGACTTGCTACAACATTTTAGCTATATTGATGAAAGCCATAATCAAACTCTAACCCGAATCGACAAAGATATTTATTTATTTCATGCAAGGCCATATTTTGAGCCTGTCATTGAATAACCAAGTTAGCTTTTAGATTTTTTTTTGGTAAAAAGTTAGCTTCTAGATTGACCACGTCACATTCTACCTCAACTATTTTTAAATATTTTATTTTTTTAAATTAATTTGTATCTGGAATTATGGAAATCATATATACATGTAGGGTTGTTGTTATTGTATCAAATGTTTGTTACCTTTCTAAACGTAACAAAATAAATTTTGACCATTCATTTTTATTTTATTTTTTTAATTTAACCTATTCAAATTTAGGTAGTGTTATAGTAATGTTTAGAATACCCATACACATGCATAGACATATACGAAATGTATGCCAATATATAGGGGTATTTGATTGAATTAGAATTTGTAATTCGACATGTGAGTAATCTAGACCATGTTCTTTCTATCCAACGGTTGGAATGAACGCATTATTTGCCCATGTGGCAGAATAGATTCCTTGTTATGATTAGAAAATAACAAACCCTTATTACAATAACATTTCCCCATATATATATATATATATATGGCCTAGCTCTTCCAAGCTTAAAAGGACAAGTTGTTCGTCTTAGTTAAACCAAATGATTTTTTGTGATGATTCTTTTTTCATTAGAAATCCAAATATATATTAAATGGAAAAATTAAATTTTACAAAGATATCCTATTTGAAAACAATCTCCACCTTCTGCATTGCCATCAGTAGGGATCTTCCTAGGTGGATATAAGGAAATTATTGAAATCCATAACGAGGTCTGTGGGTGGCATCCCACACAACCTCTTTAGCGACAAGATTTGGACATACATTCCATACATATGACTGTCTATCACGAGCTCCCTTTTTTACAGTATCATCGGTCACTGTATTTGTTTCACGGCAACAATGGGTAATCCTAACCTGACATCGATATAGGCCCTCAAAAAGAGCTCTCCACTACTGCACAATATACCATGGCAGGTTATTCGAGAGGATACCAATCACCACCGAATTGGAATCCGATTCTAACTATATATTCCTATAATCAAGTCTCAAGGCTTCCTGCTAGCCCCATAATCCACCTCTTAGTTCTGCCACATAATTGGTTTGTATCCAAAGATACTCAGCAAAAGCAAAAATTACCATTCCCCTACTGTCAAGAATCACACTACCAGAAGCTGTTACCCCTGGATTACCCATAGTACAGTCGTCCACATTACTTTACACCACGAATGAGGAGGCCACCAGTAGAGTTCTACCACACATGATCTCCTTCCATGAGCTATAGCTAATTTCCATAAATGCACTATTCTGAGATCATCTACTGATTTAACAACAGAAGGCTTCCTAACTGTCAGATCCCTACCACCTCCTATTATCCAGCCTCATGTTCTCACCTTTGATGGTTTTGTATTTTCATACATGCTTAGGTTCCTAGTCCTCCAAAGGCTTGATAAAACAACATAAAGCTGCCCTGTCTAGATCTGTTTCAGTGGAACCACTGATCCTTTCCTCACCCACCAATCGTATAAAAACATGACAGTATCAAATCTGGGCGTCACCACATTAAACACCTTACCAACTTCTCCCCAAATCGTTTGAGAGAAGTCACAATTTTTGAAAAGGTGATCCATAGTTTCGTCATCTATTTGACATAGATGGCAACGAGATGTAAGGTAAACACCTTTTTTCTGTACACAATCATTAGTCGACATCTTTCTATGGCTCCATCTCCACGCAAATATAGACAAGTGTGGAGAGAGGGCATTTTCCAAATCATTCGATTCCAAGATGGCTTCGGATTAGGTGTTCTAAGAAGATTCCATGCTGATTTGGTAGAAAAACTGCCATTTTTCTCACCTGTCCACATCAGTACATCTTGACTACCAGATGATAGTGGAATAACACTTGTTACCGAAAGCCAATATTGTAGAGCATGGGATCCAACCGATGGCCATTGCCATTTACCATCAACGATAAGTCTACAGAGAGTACAGTCCTTAACTCTAAAATGTGAAGACTCCGAACCCAAGCATTCTTGTAAGGAAAAATCACCAAGCCACTTTGTAAGACTCTATTTTTGCTAAATTCAGTCATCCTAGCTCAATTAAATCCAATCTCAATCTAATCCAGTTGATCTTTGTCAGATCGGCCCAGTCAACCCAAATTTTGGTCCAATCCGATCAATCCACCCCAGTCTAGCTCGGATCAAGCTGAACTGGTTCAGCCATGTACATATGCTATATATATATATATATATATAGAAGGCAAGGAGGAGATGAGATGGGAAAGACTGAATCAGGGGAAGAGATTGGGATCAAGAGGGCAATGAAAGGAGGAGGAGGGGACGATTTGAAAAGGGGGCTCTCAAAATTCATAAAGAGGAGGAGAAGAGGAGAAAGAAGAGGAGAAAAGGAGGAGGACTCACTTTCAGAAATTTTGGTACAATCTCCAACAAATTCTACATCAAAGGTTTCACTCCATTTGAGCACAAAGTTGGTACCCTAAAACAAATTTAGTGGTCTTTCATAAGGTTTGAATGTTGGTTTTGCTTGAAGAGGCTCATTTTCATCAAATCTTGATCGGGAATGCCCTATTGCATGCATGTTGATGTTAGGATGCTCATGTCTAATATTTTTTTTATGTATGATAATTTATTTAAATTGCTCAATGATGAAGATTTGAGTGTCATCTGATGATTTTGATGTTTTTTTGATAATTTCTACAAGGTAGATTTCTGATCTGAAAATTTCAGATTTAGAATCCAAATTTGGGACATGCATCTCATGTGGTTTTTTTTTTTTTTTTTAATTTTGAAACCCAAATTTTTATGGCATTCTCTTTGATATGTCAGAAGACTTCCCTATAAATTTTGTTCCATTTGGAATTGAAAAAGTTCATCAAAAAAATTCTCCATTGGCGCTACTGCCCTACTCAGGTATCATGCAAACCTCTATCAGAAAGTCTCTAGAAAATGAGTCTTATAGTCATAATCAGAAAACAAATTCCTCACAAAATTTTTAGATATGGAAGTCTTCTAAAATGTGGCACTAGTTTCAGATTTTTTTCAAATTTTCATTGAATTGATATGATTTTTGAAGTGCATAGTGCTCAGTTTTTGAATCAATTAGGATATACAGATTGGCATGACTGAAAAGTATTTTTTTTTCCCACAATGAGAATGTCCTTTTTGCACTTGTTTTCTTGATGAAATTTTAGATCTGTCAATTATATACATGAGAATATGTTTTGATTTAATTTTCATTAAGTGTTTGATTTTATGCGAAATTTACTCTTGGCTTTGCTGATTCGTTGTCCTCTAAACTCCTCATGGCATCTCAGCATATCTTGCATGCGTCTGCATAAACTAAGCTTGGCTTTCATAAAAATGAAAATGTCATCAGCAAATAATAGGTGAGTGGGATCCGACACACCTTTATCTTTAAAAACTGGCTCTATATATCCATTTACTGCCATTCTGTGCAACCCCCTACAAAGCACCTCTTCAGCTAGAACAATCAACAGAGGAGACAAAGGATCTCCCTATCTAAGGCCTCTTCCTATCCCAAAGAACCCTATAGGACCTTCGTTTATCATAATGGAAAGTCTCGCTAATTGCAGTAAAGAATGTACTCTATTCACAAACTTCTCTGTGAAACCATATTTCTTTAAAAATGCAAACAATAATTCCCATTCAATCATGTCATACGCCTTATGGACATCGAGCTTCATGGCTAGTTAACCATTCTTTATTTACCTGTGCATCAAAGATGCCGATTCCAAATCAAGCCCCATATTATTGTGGATCACTCTGCCTAGTACAAATGCTCCTTGCTCTTCAGAGTTGAATTTTCTCACAAACCCACCAAGCTTAGTAGCAAGTATCTTCAGAATAATTTTATATATAAAATTCCCCACACAAATTGGCCGAAACTCTGAGAGTTTTACAGCTCCGTCCTTTTTGGGGATTAGGGTAATATAATTATTATTAACCCCCTTAGGCGTTCTAGCATTGAAAAATCAAATCTTCCTTCCAACTATATCCCAACATAGGCAAAAGAACTTACTAGAAAACCCATCTGGTCTGGGAGAGCTGTTTGGATTCATATCAACCACTGCGGCCTTGATTTCCTCATCAGAAGAAAGACCATCAAGCTTTGCATTATCCTCAACCATAGCAATCTCAGAATAACCTCCAAACACTGTGGGTGAATAATTGAGAAAACACTCCGGTGAAAGTCCTCATAAAAAGATGAAATATAGTTTTTGATCTCCTGTTGATCATCAATCACCACACCATGCTCCCATTGTAGGTACTGAATCAGATTCCTATCTTGTCTCCCCTTTGCACAAGCATGGAAATAGCTGGAATTTTGATCACCACATTTGAGCCATTTAACCCTCCCCTTTTCAGCCCATAAAGTTTCTTGTAAGGCACATGCATCATCATGATTTTTCAGAGCCAAGTCTTCCACTTGCTTCAAATCACCATTGCAATATACAACCTGTATTGTTTCCTAAATATCTTCTAGGGAAATCCTTAAACGGCAAACCTCCTTATCAATGAAGAAAGGTTTCTCTCGACCACCCCCTCAAATGTTGTTTAAGAGCTTTTAACTTGGTTGTCAACACATAAAAGGGGAGCCCAAACCATCATTGCTCCACACCTCATTCACTACATCCTTAAAGGAATCATGGTCTATCCAGAATCATTGAATCCTGAATGGCGCATTAACGGGTCTCGGGATAGATGTACAGCCAATTGAGATTGGGGCATGGTCTAAACCAACATGAGGTAGCACCCACTGATAAGACTGCTCAAACTTATCCATCGAGGTTTGATTACCAAAACTTCGGTCAAGGACTGCTTTTACATGCCCCACAATCTTATTGTTTGTCCAGGTAAATTTTAAACATGTAGAGGGAGGAACCTATAAAGAAAGAGAGTCGATAAAGACTTCAAACTCACCAATATATACCAAGGAAAATTGACCAGGACTAGTTTTTTCATTGGCAAATTGACAGTAGTTGAAATCACCAATTACCAATCATGGGATTGACGGCGCACCAATGGAAACCAAATCTACCCAAAGTTTTATAAGCAAAATCCTTCTAATATATACATGAACAAAAGACATGTACTACTGAATCCCCTCTAGTGTAACATCAATTGTTATCTGTAAACACCCCATTTTTACCACATTTCTAAGACAGGGTCCATCCGATAAATATTTAACAAAGAAGGGGTCATATTGTAAGTAGGCCAACCCAGCCCAATCCATAGTGGCACACCCAGTTCAGACCAAACCAGTCCAGTCCAGCATAGAAGGAGATAAAGCCGAAAGTGAGAGAGAGATTAGGAAGTCGGTTTAGACTAGAAATTAGGAAAGAGGTTGGTGGGTAGCTAGTTTTTAGGAAATTAAAAAAAAGGAGAAAAACCGAGATAGGGAGTAAGAAGGAAGAAATAAGAGGGCGAGCTAGAGAGAATGTAGGAGGGAAAAGAGAGAGTGGGACTATGAGAGATAGAGGGGTGAGAGAGATGTGAGAGAGAGGGAGAGAGGGAGAGAGGGAGAGAGGGAGAGTTGGAGAGATAAGGGAGATTGAGAGAGAGGCCGAGAGAGAGAGAGAGAGGGGGGTTGAGAGGGAATAAGAAACCAGAGAGAGAGAGAGAAGATAGGAGAGAGAGAGTGGCGCCGCTATTCCTAACATTCTTGTACATGTCCCTTTCGGATGATCGACGAGTATTTGGTCTCTATTCAGATCTCAGCTTGGTCATGTATCACCCCTATGATTAGTCGCAGACCATTTGTCCATATTAGCCTCCTCCCTTCTAAGTCCCTTCTTCGCTTACTTCTCTTCCGTTCATTTGTATGATAATCAAGTCGTCGAAAAACAAAGAAGTACAGAACAAGAACTCGATCTCCAATCATTCTCTCTCATGCTTCAAGTCAATAATAAGTTACCAACAAGGTTATGTTCTGTTGTTGCTACAGCCTTGCAGATTACAGTGCACTCTCCGTCTCCTCCTTTCCCACAGTTGCATTCGGCTATGCGATTCAGCTGGATTAACCACAAATCAGTGACCCTTTCTTTAGTCTTTACCCTCTTTCATGTGCTGATTGCTGACTGTTCAACTGCTGATTGCAGAGTGCTCTATGTCCCGCAGTCCTGCCTTGCCCCTCATATCATTTCTTGTTTTTCATTGTTTTAATGAATAATTCGATTAAAAACAAAAACAGAAAAAAAACCTGCTAAGATGTAGATCGAAAGGTAGGTTTGCATACCTACCTCTAGGCCACTACAAATGCCACATTCTGCTTGAATTTATGAAACCAAGCTAAACACATGCAACTACCTACTTAAATTTGTAAAACCAAACTAGACACATGCCTCCTTTTGCTTATCCACAACTGAAATCTTTCAATTATACCATAGTCATTCCATCTGATTCCAAACCATTTAATAACTTCCTCTCAAATCTTGGAAGTTACCAAACACCTATTAATAAGTGCTCAAAATCCTCTTCCGCTGCATGACAAAGATAAAAACGAGATGCCATATAAATTGATTTAGTTTTAAGCACATCATCCAAAGGTTGCTTACCATGACACCAACGCCAAGCAAAGAATGAATCTCGTGGCAATAAATTACCACTCCAAATTGCACCAGTCCATGATTGTGTTGCATAAGTAAGCCTTCTCAGGTTCCAAGCTGATCAAACTGAAAATATTCCATTCACTTCACCTGTCCATACCAGATCATCCACCAATCCTTTTCCCAGTGGGATTTCTGAAGACATATTCAAAAAATTCCGTAGCAATGGGGAACTAACTATCGGCCAACAACATGCACCATAATACCCCTCCCTTTTATCCAACCACTAGTAAAAACCCCATTTTGAAAAATACTCCCCCAAAGAACCTATCCCTTTATCTCAAAGGGATTTATTTATGGAAAAAGGGAGCTGCCCAACAGTGTCTCAATGTGCCATCTCACAAGGATTTGTAAAATGACCAAGGACAAGGTGGTCATTTCACTGTCCCAGTGAGACGGTGCAGGAGATGCTGTTGGGCATCGTTATTTTGACCTTTATTTATTTATTACAAGGGCTGAGGTTCCCTGTCTGGCTGTATGTATCTTGTGCCAGTACATGGTCCAATGGGAGGGCAAGCACAAGTATCCAAGAGGAGGAATAAGGGGTCATTTCACAACCATTTGAGAGTACGTAGGGGGACACAACCAGATAGAAAACTTTTTGCCTTTTTAAAAACAATGAGATGTTTATGGAAAGACAGTGTATTATAATTATGGGAAAATCTTGTAACCAAGTTTGGTAAAAAAGAAATTGTAACCTTACTTTTTTTACCCTTTATAATATACACTTTTTTTTGGGTCTTATTTCTTTGTAAAATTTTCCATGCAAGTTATATTTGACATGAAAGGTTTCTTACTTTTTCAATGCATTTCTTTGCATTTTATGTTAAAACAAACAATGAAAATCCTATTTTGCAGGAAAATTTCTTTTTATTTTACAGGGAAATTTTATTTTTATACCATTGTACCTGAAAGCAAACAAATCCTGAATGGAAATTTTGTCATTTCACATGATAATTGAAAAGAACATGAATGAGGTTGACACTTTTGAATTAAGTCTCTTTGACACTTTTGAATTAAGTCTCTTCAAAATTATTTTGATAACCCCCTATTTTACCTTTAACTTAAAATAATTTTAGGGATATAAGACAAGGGCAATCAAAGAAGGTTACAACTTTCTAAGTTCACCACTATGGTGACATGTATATATATATTTTTTTCTAACGACGGGGTATCCAGACCATTGGCCTGACTAATCCCGTGGACCCATACAATAAAACTTCAAGAAATTCAGTGTTAAAAAAAAAATCCATGGCAACCATATGTTACATTTTTTTTTTATGTTGAAAGAAACTGAATTTATAGCTAAACATGACAAAGTTCTACAAAAGATACAAAAGCATCAAATTTCTCAATCCTAGCTTTTCTGCTAGAACACATGGCATCATCCTTTGGGGATTTTTTTTTTAACAAGAGAACAAGTAACATGAGCTACCATATAAAATAGGATAAGTAGTCCATGGTCAATGGGTAGATGACTCATTCAAAAGTTGGATGAGGGTATGTACATCAATCTACACTTGAAAGGGTGACATCTCCCATTATATAGTGTTACTCTAGGGAGTACCTTTCGGAGGGCTCTGGCTTCTCTGCCTCTAGGATGATTGCACGAGTCCATGTTCGATATTAGCAATAAGTAAGCATGCATCCATCAAAAAATAAAATCAAAGTCTAGCTAGACTCTCCTATGAAGGTATCAAAGCTCACATCTGATTGTTATAATATCCAATCCAAAAGCTTAAGCTATCACGAGGAAAGACCAATTAATATATGAAGGCATTTGAGGTCCCAGTGTTTTAATGAAGTAGGACCTCAATGACTATGATATCCTTGAAGTATCCAACTCAAAAGCTTAAGCTATTCAGTGGAGACATCAACTAGTATATGAAGGCATCTTAGGTTCCACTGTTTTCCATTGTATGATTTTTCTCAATGCTAAAATGATAGCTTGTTGAAAATAGGAGAGAGTTTATAAAACTATCCGGGTCTACAAAGAGAGGGAATATATATAGGAATTAATGCACTGAGAATGATATCAGATTGAGAACAGTTGGCAGTCAAACAACCATCTTTGGATGCTCTTGTTTGAAAATACAGTGATTCCTTTCAAGGAGGAGGTGATGATAATAGTTTCAATTAAAAATCTCAGTTTTGATTTGCTTGTGCAATATTCATGGATTAAATTAAACAAAAAATGTATGGGAGATGGGGAAGAGATTAATTCAATTCTTAACCTAAGTGAATTTGCAGCCTAGATTCTTTTAGATATCTCAAAGTACAAGAAAATATGCCATAGTGATTCATTGTGATCATTACACATTGATAGAGTAAATAAACATCTATGGTTACTTCATTGTTGTAAATTCTTAATGGATATAACCAAAATTTATTTCTCTTTAGATAAAAGGAGAGGCTACTCTGATAGAGTCCCAAGGGAATTAATCTGCCAAGTACTAGAGAAGAGAAGCGTTTTAAGCAAATATATAGACATAGTTAAGGATATGTATTATAATATGGTGACTAGTGTGAAAATCGAGGGGGGTCAATGTCGTGAATTCCCAATTACAACGGGGTTACATCAAGGATCCGCTTTAAGCCCTTATTTGTTTGTCTTCATTATGGATGATCTAACTAGAGACATTCAAGCTGAACTTCTTTGGTGTATGCTTTTTGCTGATGATATTTTTTTAATGGATGAGACAAAAGCAGGGATTAATGCAAAGTTAAATCTATAGAGATCATCATTGGAATTAAAAGGTTTTAAAATAAGTAAAACGAAGATGGAATATATGGTGTGTAACTTTAGTCACACAAGGATGGATAATGAGGTGGTGAGCATTCTTGAAAGGAAGATACAACATAGTGATCATTTTAGGTATCTAGGTTCAATCATAAACAAAGAATGTGATATAGACGATGATATTTCATAGAGAATTAAAATAGGGTGGATGAAGTGGAGAAGTACGTCTGCAGTGTTGTGTGATCGACATATTCCTTTAAAACTTAAAGGAAAATTCTATAGGACAGTCATTTGACGGGCTATGATGTATGATATAAAATGTTGGGCAGTTAATAAGCATCATATTAATAAACTTAGTGTAGCTGAGATGAGGATGTTAAGATGGATGTGTGGCAAAACTAGAAAGGATAAGGTAATGAATGATTGTATTAGAGTTGATTTGAGAGTAGCACTGATACATGATAAGCTAAGAGAAAATCGTTTGAGATGGTATGACCATGTTTAACGGAGAACGTTAGATGCTCCTATATAGATGAGTGATTTGATTCAGATTAAAGGGGCTAAAATAGTAAGGGGCAGACCTAAGATGACTCTACAGCAGGTAATGAAGAAAGACGTATATAGCTTAGGCCTTGCTTGTAAGACCCGCACTCCACTAACCCAGTTTAACCTTGTCGTATCAAGTATTCCCATCATTACCAATAGTATGATGGAGCCACAAAGCTAGGTAAACAAACTAGTCAAACCAGTCAGCTGTAAGGTTGTCCAATCGAGTATTTTAGGTTGTTTAATTATCGAGTTATGGGATCGGTGAGTCGTTCGGTCAATCTCAGATCTGACTCCGTGTTTAAGAAACTTTCTTAATTTAGAGAGCTCTTTCTCCTAATTTAGAGAGGACTCTATATGAAGACTTTCTCTCTATAAAGAGGATATCCCTTCATTTTCTCTCACTCTTTTGATCAATCTTAAACCCTAAAACTGAGAGAGAGAGAGAGAAGAAGAAGAAGAAGGAGAAGGAGATAAAGAAGAAAAAAGAGCTTTGCAGAGAAGGCATGCCATTGGAACTGTAACCTATCGCATTAAGGACCCACGATAAGTGCGTCATCTCTATAGAAGGCTAGGTTGTTGGTTGTGTGGGTTAAGAAATCGTAATGGAAGATGAATCGCAATCCGATGCCAATATCTTAACCTAAACCCTATGATGTTGGAGCTAAATCAGTAGTAACGATATGTTAAGGTTGCAATGTGTAAAAACAATTACTAAAGGCCATAGAATGACCCTAGAGTGAACCCCCATTGTTGAGCCAAATAATCAACTCAAGAGGAAGTCAGATCAAAAGCCAAACCTGGAACATGACCAGAAAGTTGTGCGGTCCCTTCACTGGTAGACTATATAGCTCGACCAGTGAGTCGACCATAGACTCTTGGTAAGTGTCTCAGGGATTGTGCGGTTTCTTCAGTGGTCGACCATAGCACGACCACTGAGTCGACCACTCAATGTCTGGTTTACAAGTATCTGGGATCACTGAGTTGACTAGTCAATCACTAGAAGACATGTTTTGGAGACCAGACAAGGGTTTTGACTATTGTAACTTGATAAAATCAAATCCTAATCTAAATTCGTAAATTGTTTAGGTTTTCAACTACTTCAAGATAATTTTCAAACCTTGGAAGAGGAACAAACATCATTCAGGTGAAGAAACAAAACCTAAACTAATTGATTACTAACAAACCACCTTTATTTTCTGTTAAATTTGTCTGATGCCATGTGTTGTGTGAATGAACATGTCCTCCAATAACTGTTATTCCTGTTTATGCATATTTATTATTGTTTTTACTCTGTTATGATGATGATGATAGGAATAGACATGTGCTTGTATGTGGTTGCTGTGTTGAATGGGGAGAGGTTGGAGCATCAAACCATTCATCACATTGACATCATTGTATATTACCTTAGCTGAACTAGTATGTCATAGGGTATCAGGGGGTGATCACGGTGTGGGCCTTAGTCTAGCCGACGGACCCTAGCTCTATCTTTATGGGCGTATTGAGGGATGCTAAGGTAAGGCCTTGGATACAAAGCTATGATGACATCTAAGATTGGTTAGACACGAACCTAATTTGTAAGCCCTCGCTAGTAAGGACATACATACTGGTATGAGATAGAGTATTAGGGGGAGTGCTAGTGGCGTATGATCCGTTAGGCTCTAGCTCTATCCCTTTTCTATAGTGGGTGATGTCAATTGACAGCGGTGTGTGATCCATTGGGCATGCCTGCACTCTTGTGTATGGAGGTATGGTGGCCATTATCCTTACCATAGCACATTGCAAACTTATACCATACCAAAGATATAAACTTGACTGTATGCATATGTTTGCGCATTGTTTTGTTTACTTACTGAGCTATGTTGTGTGCTCACCCTATGATATCATATTTTTTAGTTGATGATGCATGTACGACTGTTGAAGATTATATTAAAATATCATCGTATGAACACGTGGCAGATATAGATATATAAGTAGTGGAAGACGAGCATGACTCTTCATGCGAGTATTTCCAGTGTCTTTACGCTTAGTTTAATTTAGCATTTTGAGTTATGGAACTTGTAATAGATATTTATTTATGTTTTGATTTAGTTGGAGATAACTGGTTTAATTATTTTATTTATCGTATTAGACTCTTAGTTCATTATTAATAAAGACTTCTGCTTATTATTTATTATCTCTGATTATGTTGTGGACGAGTACGGTTTGAATGCTGGTACGGTCCTATGTGATCTTAGCAAGAACCATTGGTTCATATGATGGTTCATTCACACTTTTGATTTGTTTAGAATTAGGGTGTGACAACTTGGTATTAGAGCACTCGGGCTCTGCCAATCAAATCTCAATCCATCCATTTATGTCTATGAATTAAGTTAGGATAAAAAAATAAAAGCTTTAATACAAACACATTATAAACACAATGATGGTTGAGACAGAAACTTAAAAGCAAGATCATAATGTACATTATAAAAAGAGAACAATATATATATATATATATATATATATATATATATATAACATGAAAAGATGAATAATGTATGTCCAGATAAAGAAACAGAATACGGTCCACAATCCGGACAGTTACTCTGCAAATATAATCATCAAAAGAAAAATAAGTGTATCTGTAATAGGAAAAAAAATCTAGCCCTGAGCTGGTCAAGGAGGTGGAGACTCTCTATCTCTTTCGTAGTCCTCTGCATATGTCCTCTAGAGCCAATCTACTTGCTCTTGAGTAGTACGGAGGCTCTTAGCATGATCTGCCACCTGTTGATCTGTTGCTCGCTGGGCATCAAGCTAAGCCCACTGAGTATCTTGGATCTCTCGTAGGAGTGCCATCATACCA